>JAASGK010001353.1:0-10257 GCA_023334195.1 Globisporangium emineosum
CACGAGCGAGAGGTCGAAGAGCGTCGTCCAGGACAAGCCGATGAAGCGCGCGATCTTTGGGTGCTCCAGTCGCGCATACAGTCTGATCTCGTCCATGAAGCGCTTGAGGATCACACTCGAGTTGGCTTTCGTCGGCGCAATTTGCTTCACCACGACCACCTGGTCGAAGAAGTTCGCGACGTATACGATGCCGAAGCCACCGATTGCGAGTTCGCTGATGATCTTCACCTCGTCCTTCGGCAAGCGGTAGGGCAAGAGCTCTTCGTCGTTGCGCACGTCGTTCGTGAAGTACCCAGACGAGTTGGAGGTTGGCGGTGGGCCCGTGGCGTCTCCACCAGCGGTGGTCGTTCGAGTTCGCGTGTTCTTCCCAGCGCTACGCCCCGCGGCGGCTGCCTCAGCAAGCAGTTCGCGGAGATCTGAGCGGCGCAGTGGGTCGCGCTTCCGCCGTTGAACCACCAGCACGATGATCACGCCAACGAGGACCGCACCACCCACGATGAGCCCCCACATGAGGTAGTTGGAACTGCTGGAACTGGTACCAGGGCTCGGGCTCGGTGTGCTAGTGCTTGAAGAAGTGGTCCCACCCGTAGCTGACGGCGCGGTCGTCGCCGTGGACGAACCTGCTTTTGACGACGATGCTTTGGGGTTGGGCAACGCCGCTCGCTGTGGGTACTTGATCTCAAATTGAACGTCTATGTACAGTCACACAAAGCCACGGTCAGAGCTCTGCCAACCCACCAGCCAGTCATATTCATTGAGAGCGAGGATGGACTCACCGGTCATCACGCAGGCAGAGAGGCTGGCGCTGATCGCCGTGTACTCGCCACCCTTTGCACAGGCTGTTGATGCTGGCGGGTCGAGGCTCACCTGCCCGGCCTTCTTTAGCGTCGCGACATCCGTCGCCCGAATGATAAAATCGGTCAACGTCGCCCCACTGATCTGCCTACAGGTCACCACCAATAACAAATGATACCATACAAAGAGAGAGTGTTAGTTGACAACCGCATTCATCGAAACACCCAGGTGTACTGGCGCTGGTCTCGTACAGCGTTTTGAGCGAGGATGGGAAGCGCACGCCCTCGATCGTCGTGACCTTGCAGGTCTGGCAGAGCCTAGTAGTAGCAGGAGGAGGATTTAGACAAACGGTTGGTTGTCAGAGAAACGTTGCGAGTGCGACGACACACTCGTGACTACTTGGTACGTACAAACTCTCGAGCGTGTCTGGGAGCAGCGCGCCATTCAGCGTCGAGAGGTCGTTGCCGTTGAGCTGCAGCGACGTGAGGGCGGGGGGGAAGTCAAACAGCTCCAGCGAGTCGATGCCGTTCTTCGCCAAGATCCTAGGTACCCACAGAGAGAGAGAGAGAATCAGATCACGCAGTAGCATCAGCTGGGTCGAACAGGACGAAGGCAGTACACGGCACTGGACGTACAGAGTCTTGAGCCCACTCGGGAACTGGTCGACGCGCGTGGACTGGAGACGGTTGTCGCTCAGATCTCTAAGAACCACACACACACAAGTTTCAGATGACAGCAGCACTGCGGAAAGTGGTCATTTCAATAGCAACACACACGCACAATCGCTCGAGACTCGCGGGGAACTGGAACGCGTCCAGCGATGCAATCGAATTGATGCTCAAGTCCCTACGAGACACCAGCAACACGACAAAATGCGTGTAAGCTACCAGCCTCTCCACAGTGAGGAGCCTCGAGTCAGATAAGCACAAGCAGTACGCACACTTCGACCAAGTCGCTGCCGGTAGTTGCGGTGAACGCCTCGATCGCATTGTCCACAAGAACGCTATTAGAATAGGAGCACACCCACACACACAAGACCAGATCAGCCACTTCAGTATCAACGTTTGGTACCAACTCCCCAGCCACGCAAATAAATATCTCACACAAGGCGCTTACAGTTTGTCGACTTTCGGGTAGCTCACGACGCGCACGAGGCCCATGGATCTGGCCGTGAGGCTTGTCTCGGACGGGATCTTGGCGTCGATCGTGATCACCGTCTCGTTTGCACACGCCGCGGTGGCCACGACGCCCACGGTCGCGTCGCTTTTGCCCACCGCGAGCGTCGTGTTCTGCGGCGGTGGCGAGAGCCCCGAGCGCGCGCAGCTCTGCGCCGCTGCGTCTTCAGCTGCAAGGGCCAGGAGCGCGAGCGCGGCGAGCGTAGCTGCCCGCATGCTCATGCTCATGCGTGTGTGGTGGTGCTTGTATGAGAAAGAGGAGGTGCTTGGCGGAGTGAGAATGCTGGCACGCCTTGTTTGCTGCGTTGCTCTGGTCGCCAGCTGGGAATGAATGCCAGGATGAGGCTTTCTTCCACATCAGATGATTCGGTGGGAAGTGAGTGTACCTACGGAGCTCCAGATTATTTGGGGAAACCATATTATTGAATACAAACCCAAAGTGTAGAATATAATTTCATATAACTATGGGATGATGAGCGCTTTCTATGTGACGCATAGTAGGATCAAGCTAAAACAGACGGCTGACTGGCCCCTCTTCATTTATTGTGAGCACTCGGAACAAAGTTACAGGAGCTGGTGCTGGCTTGTGGCTTTCGTCTTGCCTCATGCGAATTCGACTCCAGGTCGAGAAGCCCTGGATTTGATTTGGTCTGGTTTCCGCTCCGCAACCACGCATTGGAACTCTTTCCTGTGAGCCGCGCGCCAAGCCCACATGATTTTGACTCATTTGTATTCATTCCCCACGCAATCCCTGGGGGTGTTTAGATTCGCTCTCGGTCGAATGGTGTGTGTGGTTCAACCCATGGATCGCCTGTGGCTAACCTTTTGGCGCTTTTATCGCCCGAGAAGCAAGTGAATGCGGCAATTGGGGCAAGTTGCAAAATCTGCATTTTGGGTGGCGACTGGGGCTTAGAGGTGGACGCATTGCACGGCATTTGGCACCCTTGTGGCCAGCGCGTCTGCCGCCAGGATTGTCAAACTGGAGGCTGGAAACTCCCACAAGACTCTGCCTGGCTGGCTGGCGAATCGATCAGTCAAGCGCACGGTCTGCCGGTCGTTTTTCTACAAAAGAATCAAGAGTCATTTCACTTGATTTCCTGACGACTGATGGCAATAATACTCGTGCAATAATAACAGAACAGTACGTGGCAATCGGAAAGATCGATCGGATCTTTCCAATTTACCCCTCTGCTGCGCGAAAAATCAAAGATTCCGCGAAAGTGTCCGGATCTGACCAGTCGCTCGTTCAACAATTCTTTGTGTGACCGTCTGAAAAAAGACGTTGTGGCTTGGGAACATCTCTACCACTCATTGAGAATCGAAATGGCCATGTGCCCCTGCAAACTGCTCCATGCAGAGAAAGCATCTTTGGGGTGTTCGTTTGATTATCATCAGATGACCACAGCAGTCACAAGCGAGCAAGACCCACCGAGGCGACCCGAGGGGAAGCTGAAGGTCCGTCTGAAGCTTCAGCTTCGGAGCAGAGCGTGATTTTCAAACAGTCGCCAGGTTTGCATAATATGCGAGGCAGAAAGCTCATGTTGCCTTCCTTGTTGAAAGGATGCGCTAGGCAAAAGTGCCCTTTTATCAATTTGGTAGGGTAAATTAGGTTGTTTGGGGATCCTAATATAGGACCATAAAATACAGTAGTTAATAATTTAGGAAAATCGACCAAATAAATTAGGCTTTGTTTTGTTACTAACAGTAAATTAGGGTTGAGGCATGAAACTGCTAAATTATACTAGTAAGAGCATTTGTTGTGTGGCCAGCAGCACTTTTGATTGTGAGGGTTGACGAAAGGGAAGGGCTCAGCAAAATACACGCTCGACGACCAATTACTGCTGCTCTCTATCATCGACAAACTCCTTCCGCTTGGCCGTGACGAGTGGAATGAAGTTGTAGTGCGTTTCAATTTAAAGAACACATCGCGTGGCACTCAACACGATGCAGAGAGTTTGAGGATGAAATTTAAAGCCCTGTACAGCCTCCGCAAGCCGCCAGGAGACCCGACAATGCTTGCACACGTACGAATGCCCAAGTAGATCAAGCAAAAGACTGAGGAGCGCTCCGATATCGTTTGCATTGACGACTCAGCTCGCCTTGCTGGCATTGCGCCAAACACTTGGCAAAGTGTTTTTTGGCCCATGCTGCCGACATGGTAGTGAAGAATGAAGCCGATAAACTAAGGACACTCGGAAAACACCGCAGGGCGGCCTCGCCGGGTCAAACGCCGAGGTTTCGTAGCAGGCGCAGAGTATGACGAGAAGAGATTCGAACGCTCGTCTACACAGTACATTGTATAACGGCATAGTTAGTGAACCGCTCTGATAGGGGAAACCCATCATAAACAGCTTGTTTCACCTCGTCAAGTTGGTTGCGTTCAGAAAGCTACGATCGTCTCCTGTCTTGTAGAGCACTTGTCACGGAGATTTACTGGGCGGTGGGAGACTTGAGCGCGTGAGGTAGTGTCTGGAACGAGCTTCCATCAGCAGCTTCTCCGCTGTTCGTCTTCGGCGTCGACAGCGAAGCAGCACGCGCCACAGCATTAGCAGTGTGAGCATGTCGTTTTCGTGTGATGCGAGGGTGGTTTGTGGTGAGCTGTGGGTAGACTTGAGTGCTTGTGTGTGCGAGTGTGCTGGATTTTGAAGTGAGCTCGGTTAGAATGCCAGTGCACGCGTGCAAGTGAAACTCAATTGACGATAGCTCGTACCTATCAGGGTCATTTCGTACTTAGCTGAGTGTATTTATGAGCAGCCTTTTCATGCGAGAGCTGACATAAAATGCGTCATATCGCCCGAAAACAATTTGACATAATAAACTGTCATAAGACACTTTTGGAAGTCACCCAATGAAAACACATTCCGTTCAATTCAGCTTTGATTAATATGGGAAAAACGTTAATAGACACCCCCCACCAGATCCCTACCAAGAGCCTATGCGGTATGGAAGCCCAGGACGCGATCTCCAGCGCTCTCAGAACGGCGAGAAAGAGGATTGTCATGTGTATGTATATCTTCACGAAGATGACGGTAAGATGCAGCTCTGTGTCCATCGGTTTACTCTATGGGCATCGTATTGATACTCACGTGTCCATGTATGATACAGCTCGCGAACGCGCTTTTTGATCGTGCCAACAAAGGCATCGATGTGACAATCATTTCCGATGCAGACACCGAAGGTGCACTGGGATGTCAGCTCCGCCGCATGTCAGAGGTGGGTGAACACGAGTGCGTATGTCATGAATTGCTATGGTTTGACCCTAATTATCTACGTGTGTTGCTTCAGAAGCATACCGAAATTGAGCTGCGATTGGCGCGGAGCAAGAGCAAAAAGATCAACGTCTGGTTGATGCAAAAACCTCCACGTGTCTGCTACCACCACAAGTTTTGTGTGGTTGACGACGTCCTAACGATGGATGAATCGGCGAACTGGTCGAAAACTGCGCTCGAGAACGCCGACCACGTTATCTTCCGAGCGGCTGACAAAATCGCAGGTATGTTGTAAAAAAATGTTGTCCAACGCGTTCAATCGAAACATTTACAAACATGCACAGGCACACTGATCTCCACATTCAATAAGGGGATGATCAAAGCGTATCGCCTGCCTCTGTATGCCATAGCGAAACCTGCGACACCGAAGAGGACGAAGCGCAGTTAGTTGCTCTCGAGGAACGAGGTCGACGAGCTGATGCGAGCGCATGCAGAAATCGGTACATTTTCTACTTTTGAGTTGGTGCATTTTAATCAGATTGTACTGGTGCATTTTCAGCACAAAAAAGATATTTTATTCGATATTTTGAGCTTGAGTGTGCAATCCGATGGACAGGTCACATGTTGTTCTTTAAATTTATCAGTGGCCAATTTAGGGTATTTTATTGTTTTTGTGGCCTATACTGTAATTGTTATTTTCCCAAATCACAATCAATCTGGACGTGCGCGACATCATTTGGTGTCCACCAATGTTGACTCCCCACTCGTGCGGGCCGCACTTTTGTGTGTATCACTTCGCCTCATAATCACACCCGCGTGGCGCGATCATTGTCGATGTGGAAGGGTTGTTGCCGTTTCCTCAGCCAATCAGCAGCGGCGATTGCGCCTCGCTCCTCATAATCCGTGGTCGCCCCGATCAACTGGAAGTCACGACTGGTTCACTCACAAGTTGCTCATGAAGAAGGAAGGAAGGCTTCAGAAGCCTTCCTATTACTCTAACTGGCAATGTGAAAACACTCGCGGTACTGATCTGTGTGCATGGACGAGCGCCTCGCGTTTGAGAGCTTGAGTTCCTCGTTCATTCCGGAATTTGCCTCCTCCAGAGCATTCAACTCAACTCGAGTTGTCTTCGGCTGACTTGGCTGCCTCACTGCTAACCCTCGGTAGTCACCAGCAACCAACGATCGACCGCCAGCACCTCGCAAAGTGACGGCTACCATGGCTTTCGCACGAGCGACCCCCACTAGTGACGGCCCTACTTCCGAGGAGGAGCAGAAACAGCTGAGCTACGAGTCGGCCGCGACACTCATGGCCCACGGCCCGCACGTGCTCCACGAGCACATCGCCAGCAAACTCGAAACCGCGCTCGGCCGCGCGCTCTCGCAGATGGAAGTGCGCTTCAGCAACCTGTCGCTCTCGGCCGACGTCGTGGTGTTTGACGACAAGAGCGCCAAGTCGGAGCTGCCCACGCTGCTTAACAGCGTCAAGAAGAGTCTGTCCAAGCTGTCGGCGAAGAAGCGCGTGAACCGCAAGGAGATCCTGAAGAACGTGAGCGGCGCGTTCAAGCCCGGCACGATCACGCTCATTCTCGGTCAGCCCGGTTCGGGCAAGTCGTCGCTCATGAAGATCTTGAGCGGCCGCTTCCCACTGGCCACGAACGTCACGTACGAAGGCGACGTGACGTACAACGGCGTCCCACAGCAAGAGATCTCGAAGCGCCTGCCGCAGTTTGTCGCCTACGTGAACCAGCGCGACAAGCACTTTCCGACGCTCACGGTCAAGGAGACGCTCGAGTTCGCGCACACGTTCTGCGGTGGGGAACTGTCTCGTCGTGGCGAGGAGCTGCTGAGCAAAGGCACCCCGGAGGAGAACTTGGAGGCGCTTGCGGCCGCGAAAGCGATGTTCGAGCACTACCCGGAAATCATCATCCAGCAACTCGGTCTTGAAAACTGCCAGGACACCATTGTTGGCAACGCCATGCTCCGCGGCGTCTCCGGTGGCGAGCGCAAGCGCGTGACCACGGGCGAGATGGAGTTCGGCATGAAGAACGTGACGCTCATGGACGAGATCAGCACGGGCCTCGACAGCGCGGCAACCTACGACATCATCCGGACGCAGCGCAGCATCGCCAAGAAGTTCCGCAAGACCGTGGTCATCGCGCTCTTGCAGCCGGCTCCGGAGGTCTTTGCGCTCTTCGATGACGTGATGATCATGAATGAGGGTGAGGTGATGTACCACGGCCCTCGCGCACAAGCAGTGGACTACTTTGAAAGCCTCGGCTTTGTGTGTCCTCCCCACCGCGACGTGGCCGACTTCTTGCTGGACTTGGGCACGAACCAGCAGCACGCGTACCAAGTCGCTCTCCCTGCTGGCGCCGGTAAACATCCTCGCTATGCGCACGAGTTCGCCGAGATCTTCCGCCGCTCTGCGATCTACAAGGAGACGATGGAGGCTCTAGAGGCGCCACTCGCACCTGAGCTGCTCGCGAACATCAGCGCGCACATGGATCCAATGCCAGAGTTCCACCAGTCTTTCTGGGGCAACACGGCGGTGCTCATGCGACGCCAGCTCATGGTCACGCTGCGCAACACTGCATTCATCAAGGGCCGCGGCATCATGGTGATCCTCATGGGGCTCATCTACTCGAGCACGTTTTACCAATTCAACCCCGTTAACATCCAGGTGGTCCTTGGCATCATGTTCCAAGCCATCCTGTTCCTGTCACTGGGCCAGGCGTCGCAGATCCCGACGTACATCGCTGCGCGCGAGATCTTCTACAAGCACCGCGGCGCCAACTTCTTTCGATCGTCGGCGTACGTGCTCGCGTGCTCCGTGAGTCAGCTGCCTCTGGCGCTGGCTGAAAGCGTGCTCTTCGGGTCGATGGTGTACTGGATGTGCGGCTTCGTCGCCACCGCTCAAGCGTACATCGTCTACCTGGTCCTGCTCGTACTGACGAACCTGTCGTTCGCGGCGTGCTTCTTCTTCCTGGCGGCAATCTCGCCGGACCTGCACATCGCGAAGCCCTTATCGATGGTCGCGACCTTGTTCTTTGTGATCTTCGCGGGCTTTGTGGTCTCCAAGGGCAAGATGCCCGACTACTTCATCTGGATCTACTGGATCAACCCGATCGCGTGGTGCCTGCGCGCGATCGCCGTGAACCAGTACCGCTCGCCCAAGTTCGACGTCTGTGTGTACGGAAGTGTGGACTACTGCGCCAAGTTCGGCAAGCGCATGGGCCAGTACCTGCTCAGTCTCTACGACGTGCCGGACGAGAAGAGCTGGATCTGGTTCGGCATGGTTTTCATGATCGCGAGTTACGTCTTCTTCATGTTCCTCGCGTACCTGGTGCTCGAGTTCAAGCGCTACGAGAGCCCGGAGCACGCAATGCTCAGTTCAAAGCCCGTCCCGGACGAGGAGGAGAACTACGCTCTCGTGGCTACCCCAAAGAGCGGTGGTGGCGGCACTTCGCCCGGCTCGTCGTCATCCACGGGCGGCGAAGTCGTGATGAACGTCAACGCCAGTGAGCTGAACTTCACCCCCGTGACTGTCGCATTCAAGGACCTGTGGTACTCTGTGCCTCTGCCAAGCAACCCGAAGGAGAATATCGACTTGCTCAAGGGGATCAGTGGGTACGCTCTCCCCGGCTCGATGACCGCGCTCATGGGCTCGTCCGGAGCGGGCAAGACCACGTTGATGGACGTGATCGCGGGTCGCAAAACCGGCGGCAAGATCACCGGCCAGATCCTCTTGAACGGCTACGAGGCGACCGACCTGGCGATCCGCCGGTGCACGGGCTACTGCGAGCAAATGGATATCCACTCGGAGGCCTCGACGTTCCGCGAAGCCCTGACTTTCAGCGCGTTCCTGCGTCAGGACGCCAGCGTGCCAGCGAGCAAGAAGTTCGACTCGGTCTACGAGTGCCTCGACCTCTTGGACATGCACTCGATCGCCGACCAGATCATCCGCGGCAGTTCGGTGGAGCAGATGAAGCGCTTGACGATCGGCGTGGAGCTCGCTGCGCAGCCGAGCGTGCTGTTCCTGGACGAGCCCACGAGTGGGCTGGACGCCCGCTCGGCCAAGTTGATCATGGACGGCGTGCGCAAGGTGGCGAACACTGGTCGCACGGTGGTGTGCACGATCCATCAGCCGTCGTCCGAGGTGTTCTTCTTGTTCGACAGTCTGCTGCTGCTGAAGCGTGGCGGCGAGACGGTGTTCTTCGGCGACCTGGGCAAGAACTGCCGCAACCTCGTCAACTACTTTGAGAGCATCCCGGGTGTCGCCCCGCTGCTGAGAGACTACAACCCTGCCACGTGGATGCTCGAGTGCATCGGTGCCGGTGTCGGCAACGTCTTCCACGACGACACGGACTTTGTCCAGATCTTCAACAACAGTGAGAACAAGCGCGTGATGGACGAGAGCATCGCGAAGGACGGTGTGGGCTGCCCTGCGCCGGGCACGCCCGAGCTGATCTTCACGCAGAAGCGCGCGGCGAGCAGCGTGACGCAGATGAATGCGCTGGTGAAGCGCTTCCTGGACCTGTACTGGCGCACGCCGTCGTACAACCTCACGCGCTTTGTCGTGCTGGTCGTTTTGTCGCTGCTCATGGGCTTTGTGTTCATCGGCGCCGAGTACGAGACGTACCAGGGCATCAACGCTGGCGTGGGTATGGTGTTCATGTCCACGCTCTTCAACGGTGTGGTGTCGTTCAACAGCGTGCTGCCAATCGCATCCGAGGAGCGCGAGTCGTACTACCGCGAGCGCGCGTCGCAGACGTACAACGCGTTCTGGTACTTTCTGGGCTCGACGGTCGCGGAGGTTCCGTACACGTTTGCGGGAGGCCTCGTGTTCACACTGATCTTCTTCCCCATGGTCGGTTTCACGGGCTTTGGCACGGCCGTGCTCTACTGGCTCGCCATCTCGCTGCTCATCCTGCTGTCGACGTACCTGGGCCAACTCCTGGCGTTCGCCATGCCGAGCGTAGAGGTGGCGGCGATCATCGGCGTGCTCATGAACTCGATCTTCTTCACGTTCATGGGTTTCAACCCACCGTCGGACGCGATCCCGGCGGGTTACAAGTG
>JAASGK010001354.1:0-10254 GCA_023334195.1 Globisporangium emineosum
AAGCTCGGCATGTGCGTCGGCGGTCAGCTCCAGGACAATGAGCTCCTGGCGCCGTACCCGAACAACTATTGGTTCTCGTACCCGAACAGCTGCCCCACGAAGGTGTGGGCCGACAAGACAGACGCGTGCCGCGCGGAGCAGCCTGGCGGCTTGTGCCCATTCGGAGTCAAGCCGGACGGCGTCACCTGCTCGTTCAGCTACGAGATCCTCGGCTGGGTCAAGCTCGACGACGTGGTCGGTATCACTTCGATGAAGAACCCTACGACTGGTGCCAACTACGCCGACTACGCCGAGTTCTGCAAGGCCGGCGGCATCGAGTTCCAAGCGACGATCGCGAACGGATTGGTCTCGGTGAACCAAACGCTCCCGTTCTGGAGAGACCCAACGAACCCGAAGGCCAACACTGCGCGTGTGCAGGTGCTCGTCGACACGTACGCGAAGCTGGTGAAGACCAACGCGACGACCTCGGACGGCGGCGTGATGAAGAAGCTGCCGACGATCGAGAGCCTCACCAAGGTGAACCCGCCGTGCTACAAGAACAACGTGCAGTGCGCGAATGCCAAGTTCGGCTGCCGCCGTTCGCTCTACTCGCAGATCTGTCAGGTGTGCACGTTGAGCAGCGCCGACTGCGTGGTCAAGCCGTACGGCTACACGTTCCCGCAGCTTTAGGGCAACGGATCTGACGTTCACAGCAAGTGAGCGAGGCCTGGACGGTTAAAGCAGACCCAACCCCCTGTAACCAAGTGTAGTAGCGTAATTAGAGCTAAAATAAAGTGCGTGTTCAATACCAATGAGTTTCTACGCGTTGTGGACACCACCCCTCTGCTGGGCTGAGTAATTGCCAGGCTAACAACTTGAAGGCCACCACAGCACATGCGCACTCATGAGAGTGGAGGGTCCTGATTGACTACGACAGCCCTGTTGGCTACTCAAAAGGAAGCTTGAGTTTCCCTAGCGCATTTGGTGTTCTGAGTGTGTGTGGGGGGAGCGGATTGCGGGGGTGTTATAGGTGAAGCAGCGTAAGTACCTACAGTATCATCTTTGCAATCCTTCAAAGCGAGTCAAACGTGAGCATTTACAATAATAACACACAGAATAGAGAACTTGATGGCTTGGCGCAATTGGGGACTCTGCCGAGTCACACGAATCCGCTGTTACGAGTCAACGTCACACACAAAGAGCCAGGAACGCGCAGAGAAACCATCTGATTTTGAGGAACCAGTGAGGACTTTGCAGCACGCTGCTCCAAGCTCACCAAAGAAATGCTGGCGGAGTTGCTGATTTGCTGGAGTGCCTTATACTAAAGGATGTGTGCGTGGGCGGTATCGTAGTGAAAGTGTGCATGCGCGCGTGCACGTCGAGTCAGGCAGCGAAACACAAGTCCAGAAAGCAAACACAACTTCCCACAGCGGACCATCTTGACTCTTCTTGACTCTTCTTGACTCTCCATCACACTCGAGTCGACTCTTGGGCAACACCACTGGCTTGTTGCAAGTTTGGATTTTGGGTGCTGGGTGATCAGGTGTGTCGTGCGGTGTTCGCCAAAAAAAGTCAAAATGCCCGAGGGCATTTTGACTCCTGCAAGCTTGATCACTTGATGTCAGTGAACAGTACTCCGTACATAAAAGAGGCGCATCACTATACCTCTAAAAAATAATAAAGAGCCACATACAAATTTCAAGTCATAATTTGAAAAACTAAACAATTTCGGGGGAGCAGAAAAGCCAGTGCGTCAATGTGATCTGAAGTGTCGTGAAGTGTCGTGGAATCGTCGACATGTCGTGACATCGCTGGATAAGCTCCCAATCATACCAGCTCTGCTGGGTCAGTAGTGACTTGCACGAAGTGCTTGACAGCTATTGGGATGTCGCTGCTGTTCTTTTATAGTCGCATGCTGGCTCATCCAGCAGCTCAGCTCACTTGGCCACTTGCCGTGCGTCAGCGAAGGCGCCAGTGTGAGTCATCCACTTCAGCACTTCGTCACGCATGCCGCGCTTCTTCCCCTCTCACTCGGCAGCTGCGTGGCTCGCAGCTCTGGCCCTTGCAGCGCTGACCACAACACCAACGGCAGTCACAGCCATGCACGCGGTCTCAGCAAGAACATGGAGCTTCTCGCCTGTGACGTCCGTGCAAGTGCGTATCCAGGGCAACCTGCCGGTCTGGGACGCGGAGAACCAGGTGTACATCGCGTCGTTCGGCAACTCGTTTGAGGAGAAGTACCGTTCGGTCATGGACACGGTCAACACTGCGGCCGTGGAGGGCGCGTTCAAGTACCCGCAGGCCGAATGCATCAACCAAGACGTCGTGGTCAACTGCACGCGTAAGAACAACATTAAGTACGTCGTGTTCTACCAGACGACGATCGTGCAGCCGCGCAATTCGGTCGCGTACTACCAGAATGACAAGACCGGTGCTGCGGCGATCGAGCACTGCCCGTTCATCCCGATGGACGGCGGTCAGTGTACCCCAACGCTCGGGGTGCTCCCAAAGGTTTGTAACCAGTTCCTGGGTGTCAAGGGTCAGCCGGAGCTCGGCATGTGCATCGGCGGCCAGCTCCAAGACAGTGAACCCCTCGCGCCGTACCCGAACAACTACTGGTTCTCGTATCCGAACAGCTGCGTGACCAAGGTCTGGAACGACAAGACTGATGCGTGCCGCACGGAGCAGCCTGGAGGTTTGTGCCCGTTTGGCACTGAACCTGACGGCGTCAAGTGCACGTTTAAGTACGAGATCCTCGGTTGGGTGAACCTCGACGACGTTGTCGGCATCACGAAGCTCACAAACCCGAAGACCAAGAAGCCGTACGCCGACTACGCCGAGTTCTGCAACGCCGGCGGCATTGAGTTCAGCGCCACGGTGTCCGGAACCAAGGTCACGGTGAAGGAGACGCTGCCGTTCTGGAAGGACCCGACGAACCCGAAGGCCAACACTGCGCGTACCGATGCGCTCGTCAAGGCGTACAATGAGAAAGTGCGGACCAACCCGAGGACTTCGGACGGCGGGATCATGAAGAAGCTGCCGACGATCTCGACGCTCAAGAGCCGCAACCCGCCGTGCTACAAGAACAACGAGCAGTGCGCTAGGTCGCTCTTCGGCTGCCGTCGCAAACTCTACTCGCAGATCTGCGAAGTCTGCCGCTTCTTCTCGTTCAACTGCGAGATCAAGTCGCTCTTCTACAGCTTCCCAAAGCTCACAGTGTCGATATCGCTCTAGTGTGCAACACTGTGCTGACTGAAATACAGTAGAGGAAAGGAGTGTGTTTGTTGTGAATGAGCGAATATTAGAGAATTGGATGTGATCTCACGTACTTCGTACACTTTGATAGTTCATGCTCACACTATGATGTTGCTAGCATCCATACCTCTTGTGGTTGTTATCTCGAGCGCTCTCACGAGTGAACTTGAGCCGATTTTCGCGAGGGTGCTTGGGGTGTTCTGATTGCCCAACTTGAAGAACGATATGGGGCATCTTAAAATTCGGCAGGTGATGCACGATGCCCTTGTTGTGCTTGTGTGTGTCTGTGCTCTCTCTTCCAGAAGATATCCCGATCGATGGGAGTCGACGACGTTCTCGATTCTCTTCTTACACGGCAATCACTGGCGCGGTTCTCTTTTTTCTTCCTACAACGCAGAATCCCGATAGAACCTCTTCCGTCCGCTCTAAAACAAATCGGCAGTCCGCCTGTCCCCACTCGGATCAGCAGATTGAAAAAATGGGTCCGACAACGAGGTTCTCCCACCGCAACGCGACGAGCAGGATCTCGAGTAGCCACGCCGCAGAGTTCGACGGCACCATGCCCCCAAAGTTGAACAAGCAGTGCTCGGCGTTCTCCCCCGCCTCCTCAAACAGCACCCTGCACAAAATAAATAAGAGACACAAACAGATTAAAGCTCAACCCCGAGCACTCAAGCCTGAGCATATACTAGCAAACCGGCTTACCACGTGAGAAGATTCACCCAGCGCTCCTGCTCTCGCTCTACTCCCGCTTCCATGCTCATCACTCCGGGACTCTCGGCCCCAGAATCAGTCGACTCCACTATCCGCCCTTCTGTCTCGAGCGACCGGAAGAGAATGATGTACCCGGTCTCGATCCGGAACCGCGTCGTGAGGAAGAACGTCTTGTCGATGAACTGCCCGTCCGAGCTGTGGATCACCCTGTACATGATCACATTGTCCGCGTCCACCTGCTGCAGCACGTGCACCGCCATGTCGATCGACTTTGCGTAAAAATCACGCAGCCGCGAGGTCGAATTGATCCGCCAGCCACCCAGTGACAGCTCCGCTGCTGTGCGGCCGTGGAAGAATTTCTTGAGCGAGTAGTTGAAGCGACTGCCGTCCTCAAGCATGCGGCGTTCGTCGCGCCAGCCAAACACGTTCGCGCCTGTGCTCTTGGACGGATTCGACTCCAGGAATGCGCGCACTTCCGCATAGCAACTCGCAGCGATTTTCTGGCACTCCGCGACTGTGAACAGCCTGGTTAATGCTGGCGGCGGCCGAGTGATAGCAGACTTGTTTCTGTTGCTGCTTCTATGACAAGAACGACTGGTACTACTGGCGTGTGGATCGTGTGCATCCTGGAGGTGGGATGATTCATTTCATAGTGCAGCAAGTATCACACGTGTGAGTTTGATACTTAAGTATCAAAGCCAGCTACAAACACAGATACGCACACGTACATTATTCGCCTCGGCCCAGAGCCCCAACTGGTACTGGAACTTGTCGTGCTCGTTCGCGGCGTCAGAGAGCGCGCGGTTCTCTCTGCGCAGCTCCTCCTTCAGCAGCGTCAGCTGCGCGTACGCGGTGGTAAGCGCCGTCGTCGCTGCGTCCTCTTCTACCAGTGCCAGACCGCACTCTTCTTCTTCGTCGTGCTGTGTTGCGTTATTATGACGCGCATGAGGCGCTCTGTCTTGTGCGAGCGCGACAGCCCTGTCTAGCCGTCTGTACTCGGCTTCAAGCTCACGCACCTGCTGCTTGAGCGCGTGCACCGTGTTCTAATAGGAACGAAAGGCAGGGCGTGGCGTGTTTAATTCCATTAGACATTTGGCGCGAATGACAGTCAGAGAAGAGAGAGAGGACACGGCGGGTGGGAAAGCGACGCATGCACGCACGCACCTGCTGGCGGTAGTAGCTCTTCTTGACATAGGCGCGCTGGCGCGCGCGCTTCTCTTCGAGCGTGGTCGGTCGGCGCGCCGCCTTCGCCTCGGCTGCCGGCAGCGTCTTTGCTGCGTGCGGTTGTGCGTTGCTGGCGTAGCTGGCGTCGCCCATATTTTCGAAGAGAAGACATGAAGTGAGTTGCATCGAAGTGGAAACGGTACAGTGAATTACTGTTATAGTGGCATCGTTTATAAGATTCAGAGGTGAGGACAGTACAGTGTCCTCCATTATATTCAAAGCAGATGAATGGTTGAATTGTATGGATACAATTCGGGTTCTGGTTCTCTGCAGAGTATTTACCTGGATACTGTACTGCATTCACATCTGCTGTGTGGGGCAAAGTGCGCGCTCAGCACCCGTTTCAACTCAGGCAAGCGGAGGGCGTTGTTGCCTCTCTTCTTATGTCCACGTCTGTTGTTTTTGGTTGGATCTGCTTCTGAAGGCGAGAAAATGTGCCAAAGTATATGAGTTTTGTCAACAAGTGCTGGTTCGAGAGTGTGAAAAAGTCGGTTTTGGGAGGGATGATTTTGTTGAGAGTCTTCCATTTTGAAGAGCCCCACTATCAATGAAGCAAAGCCATCGCAGCAATTTACTGCTTGCACTCGTATTATTGCTGAATTTGCAAGCCACAAACCACCACAGGCAGCTGCACAGTCAAACCTCCAAATACTGCACGCAAAACCGTTGTGGTTAGTCGATTTCGCCATTTTTTTAGAGTGCAGTTCCGTGCGGTTCCTCTCAACTTACTTTCCTGATGTGTCCCCACACTCGAAGGAACTTCTGGGTCAAGCACCAACGATACTTTGCGAATACAGTTTTATACTCAGAGTTCCCATCAGCTTGCTGTGTCCCCCCCTTCAAGCACACGGAATAATATTTTTTCGAGTACACGGTCAATGCGAGACAAGCTTGCTTGTTGAGGTATCAAACCGGTTCTTTTTGCACAACTGAAAGCTCGCTTGCGGATTTGCTTGAGTTGGGCCGCCATGCGCAATTGCGTGTCCCATACGTTCGTTCATTTGTTCCAATCTTCACGCAGGCAGAAGTTCACTCAATTTGCTTGCTTGTGGGGAAACAATCATGTGCGGCAATCCTATTCACGACAATCTGCCGCGCGATTTCATGGTGGAGTATTTTGCATGTTTAAAGGTTCGCTTGTGTGTGTGTGTTGGTTGTTGAGGGCTTTTCCGTTTGACTTGTGCGTCGCAAATTGTTTGTTTTGTTTTGTCGCGCATGCACTGGTCTCTCTGCTTCGTCTGACTTTCTCCTTTCTGTGGCTCTCGGACCCTCCACGCATGTATCCATTCCGGCGATGAACCGGCTTTCCACAATCCATTCGGTTCATCCTCGCATAAGGGATCACCTCACATAGAGAGGTATTCATCATGCTGTTTATTTAACAAAATGTACGCATACTTATTTTAAAAGGCTAACAACATTGCTCACGGGTAAAATAAGAGCTCGTGTCACAAAAGATCTGGTGGTTTCAGAGGGCCACAATCACGAAAAATTGTGGGCTGCACTCCACCGCAAACAAGTGAAGCGATCCAAATAAACTCTTCACGCCATAGAAAAATCGCCAGGTGGTGTGTCCTTGCGCTCTCCATGCTTATCCTCAAACCTCTCACTCGAATTCACAATCCTCAGGCTACAGTGTACAAGACAGAGAGAGTTGGGCTTGCGCCATATCAGACAAACCCCACTTGCTCATTTCTCCCACAAGCCCAAACCTGCACTTGGACCGCTTGGACCTTCCGGAGATCGGTCTGTTTTCATTTGCTGCGACGTGTCTCGCACTCTCTCTGTGTCTGTTCGTGGCGCAGTCTGGGAGCTTCAGTTGTTGTCCATACAGTTTGTGGGTGCCAGGAACAAGGCTCATTTGTTCCCTCTCCCTCCCTCCTCTGCACGCAAACAAGCAAGACAAATTCTTGCCTATCCTCGTCTGGATATTACCTCTCTCCTTGAGGATCTTTTAGCAATCGAACAAGCAAGTGAACGCAACAACAACAGCTCATCCTCCCCGCACCGACAACATCACAAATCATTTTGCGATTTGCTTGCACGCGCACAAGTCAAGTCGAGGCTTCCTGTCGACCAGAGGAAAAGAACGCCACAGCGGTCTCCCACTGTACTACACTGAGATGAAGACCTTCGCGACGACCCGTGTGCTCTCCCTGGCGCTGGCGCTGCTGCTCGCTGCCTCCAGCCACCCGCAGAGCGTGAGCGCGACCTGCAAGGCGGACTATGACTCGAGCGATCTGACCGCCTCCGCCGCTGGCAGCGTCACCAAGGATACCAGCTACACAGGGAGCGCCGCGCAAGCCTTACCCCCCTCGCCTGCGTCTGGTTCGTCTTATTCGTCGGCATCAAGCACTTCGAGTGGCCCAGGCAGCTCGAGCGGATCGAGTGGCGTAAACAGTTCAATCAGTTCAATCGGTTCGAGTGGCTTGAACAGTTCAAGCGGATCAACCGGCGGAAGTGGCTCGAGTGCATTTAACAGTTCGACTGGATCAAGCGACTCGAGTGGCGCCAGCAGTGATAGCAGTTTGAGTGCCTCAAGCGCTACAAGTGGTGGTATTACCGATATTGTCGACCAGCTGGCGTGGCAGTTTAAGCCTGTGACATCGATCCAGGTGCGTGTGCAGGGCAACCTGCCGGAGTGGAATGCCGACCACGGGTCGTTCATCGCGTCGTTCGGGAGCTCGTTCGAAGCCAAGTACCTCTCGGTCACGGACACGGTCAACATGGCGTCGGTCGAAGGCGCGTTCAAGTACCCGCAGGCCGAGTGCATCAACCAAGACGTGGTCGTCAACTGCACGCGCAAGAACAGCATCAAGTACATTGCGTTCTACGAGACCACGATCGTGCAACCTCGCGCGGCGATGGCGTTCTACCAGGAGGACACCACCGGCGCCGCGGCGATCGAGCACTGTCCGTTTATCCCCATGGACGGTGGTCAGTGTACCCCAACGAACGGCACGTTCCCAACCGAGTGCGATCAGTACACCGGCGTGAACGGACAGCCAAAGCTCGGCTTCTGCATCGGCGGCACGCTCCTGCAGACTGACTACCTCGCGCCGTACCCGAACAACTACTGGTTCTCGTATCCGAACAGCTGCCCGCGCGAGGTATGGGCGAGCAAGACTGCTGCGTGCCGCCTTGCGCAGCCTGGGGGGCTCTGTTCATTTGGCCTCCAGCCGGATGGCATCATTTGCACCTTCTCGTACAAGATCCTGGGCTACATCAGTCTCGACGATGTCGTCGGCATCACGTCCATGGTGAACCCGGCGACGAACGTGACGTACGCCAACTACTCGGAGTTCTGCAACGCCGGCGGCGTCGAGTACAAGGTGAAGGCCTCGGACGGCAAGCTGACTGTCGAGGAGACGATCCCATTCTGGAGCGAGCCGTCGGACACTGCGAGAAACACCGGGCGGGTGCAGATCCTCGTGGACAAGTACAACGCGCTCGTGAGCAAGAACGCGAAGACCTTGGACAACGGTGTCATGGAAGCGCTGCCGTCGATCGAGGAGCTCGCAAAGAAGAACCCGCCGTGCCACCAGAACAGCGTGCAGTGCGCGTCTGCCAAGCACGGCTGCCGTCGCACGCTGTACTCGCAGATCTGCCAGGTGTGCACTGAAGCGGCAAGTGACTGTGTCGTGAGTCCGAAGGGCTTTCTGTTCCCAGAGCTTTGATGGAGTGAGTGATTTAGTAAACAGAGAGAGAGAGAGAGGAAGAGATGAACCTGCTGGCTCTACGCTCAGCAGAGAGAGGTGGCGGTATTTTTTTCGTGTGAGTTCACGCTAACTACTATAACACGTAGTATCTCGCTTAAAGCTCCTCCATATTTTCTATTTGACGCGCTTTACGTCAAATCGTGGTTGCGTGGAAGCGTCGAAAGACACCCGGGAACTTCGTTCCCTACCGACGCAGCACCACTGATCGAGCCTCTGGCCCTTCGAAGGTACTCGGGGCGACCCTTTCCTCCGATTGCGCTCTTCGTCACCTTCCATATGTTCGACGCGGCGTTCGTATCGGTTCCATAGCCTGGAACAGGTCTTACACCTGACCAGCCCATGACCCAAGATACTGCCGCTCCTGTACGGTCTAGGGTTCTTGCAGACCCGGAACGTCTTACACTCGCCCTGTTTGCATGCGCTGCACCTGCAGCTGGTGCGGAACTCATCGACCAGGTACATGTCGTACCCCGCCTTCCGAAACATCGTCCTGAAGGCCTTGCCCTTGACGGGTTCCTTGAACCTGCGGTACTGCCTCTGGTCCCAATCCCCTATCGCGACTGTAAGTAATCCCGACACTTCTTCGCCTTTGTCTCTGCGGCGCGTGTCCTGTGTATCGGAATGTTGTCTGTTCCTTGGTGTCGCCGTCGACGCAGTACAACAGGTCGCTCATGCTGGGGTCGATCGCGACGAGCTTCTTGCCCCTCAGGGGTTCGTAATCAGCAACTTCGTCGATGTACGTCTCGCTATTTCCTTCCTTCGCTTAGATCACCGGCTTACCGAGACGATCCTCACGCTTCAGGAGGATGCTGCAGCCAACGCCGTCCGTCTCAATCTGGTGGTCGAACGTGTAGCCCTGCGCGCGGAAGCACTTCATGTCGGTCTTGAAGAAGAAGCCCCCAGATGCTGTCTTGGCGCGTGACGAGGTCACCCTTCGTCGTGTAGTCACTCCGCTTACCCTGTTCCTTCGTGAAGCAGAGGTAGACGAGCGACGTCGTGTCTATGCGGACGTGTTTGGGCACGACGTTACTGCGCAGTGGGCATGCGTTCTTGACGCTCGTGCCGTGCGCCTCGACCCCTCATCATGCGTAGCATGTACGGGAGGTAGTCCTGCGGCGAGTACTAGATGTCGTAGCGGACGTTGTCCTTTTTAGATCCCTCGCACGGAGCGCCAGGCGGCGCTGCTCGTCTATCCACGCGTGCGACGTCTTCGGCAGGTGTGGCCTGCGTCTCGGCTTTTGGAGGCCTGCCCTGGGAGGGCGGCTCGCAGAGCACCTTCATGACTGATGTCACGAACTGTCTGTCGAGCGTGGGCAGTTCGTCGCCCTCCTCGCAACAGTGAAGCAGGTATAGCTTGAGCAGC
>JAASGK010001355.1:0-10254 GCA_023334195.1 Globisporangium emineosum
CTTGATCTCCGCCTTCAAGACGCTAAAGCAACCCTCGATGGGGTTGCACATTGGCGAATACGGGCCAAGACGCAGCAGCACAGCGTCCTCAAACGCCGGAACGCGGATCTCCGTCTGGTGGTGGGCAGGGGCATTGCCGAGTACGATCACCACCTTCTTTCCGCGGTAGTGCTGCTGGTATCCAATGGTCTCCTTTGCGGCATGGTACACCGCTTCCACGTAATCCGCGTTCTGTTGCATCTTGATACTACCTCTTTCCAAGCGGTGCAATACGACACCGTCAGCAATCGACATCGTGGACTGGATCTGCAAATTTGCTCCCTTTGATGGAGGCAGCTCCAGCGTCGCACGTTCTCCCTTTACAACTCTGCCCTGCGTCCTCTTGCAGTAAAGGTTAAAATTTGTTTCATCATAATAAACAATGTAATCACCTGCATCTTGGTGCTGGACGAGCTTGTCGGCAAATGCCTTGCGCTTCTCTTTATTGATGTCGCTGTTACACGTTGAAGGCTCCACACGAACCTATAAGAAATATGCGAAAGCGACAATCAGTACTACACAAACAAAGAGGAAAGCACAGCATGCGCACTCTTGCCTGCTTCATAGTGTACAGCTTGTTCAGAAGACGGCGGCTGATTGTCGACGTCGAGATGTCAACGCTGAAGTCAAAAGCGACAAAGCCCTTCATCTGCGAGAGCGTGTAGGAGCAGTTGTCGTTGATGTACTCCTCCAGTGCCTCTTCAATGGCTGGGGTGCACTTTGTGGAGGCCGCGCGTGCTCCTCCTCGCGGCAGCGCGTCGACGCGGTACGTTTGGACGACGCGTCAAGCTATAGCGCGTGCCATCCCGTTGTGGCGCGCCACAGCGTGCCAGTCTTCTCGGCGATGGAATGCCGCCAGGACGCGACGCTTCTCTTCGGATGTGGATGGTAGTTTGCTGGGTGGGCATGGCATGCTCTCACTGGTGGGGAAAGGAAAGTGACACAAGAGAGAAAGCATGAGGGAGACGGAAACCAAAGCTCGCGTCGAACTTGTGGTTCTCGCTGCTCGTGCAAGTGGCGGTTCTCAGCGCTCCAAACCTGTGTGCTCGCGCTTGCCAATCTGTTTCCCGCGCGCGCGAAATTGTGCTTTCGGGCTGGTTGCCCCGCTTTGCCTGCCGTTTTGTTTGTATTGGATGCAACAAAGTGCACTGTACGCATAATAATTCTTATTATATTTCTAATCCATTTCTAAGTTTCATGTTGCATGCGGCTTTTCCCATTGTGGCCAAGCAAAGGTGTAGAATGACAAGGCTTCTGATAAGAGCAACAACACGGGAAAAGTATACTAACTTTTGTATAAGAGCTTCTAAAAAGAGCAAACAATCCACTGTCTCCACATGAAAATGGTGCATGTAAGGAGGTCGCGTACTTTAGCGAGTATGGACGGTCTGATCGCGCTCGCACTTAAGTGAGGACAGACGATACAGTCGAAGGACCAAGCGAGATGAGCGCTGGTCTGCCGAGGAAGCAAGAGGAGAGTGATGTGGATCGGACGTGCTGCGGCGAGGAAGGCGAGACGTAAGACGGAGGAGAGAGGAGTCGAGGTGTGGAGAAGCTTGGAGAGGGGAGTGGTTGTTTGTATTGGGGTAAATTGGAAGGTGAGAATGAAAAGCTGTTGTGTTTCTTCCTACTTCCTGCCTCACTGTTTCTTCTCCAGGGGCGCCCCTTGTGGGTAAGACATGGGATGTAGGACACAGATGGCGCTGTGTCTTTACCTCTACTGGATTCTTTCGATTTCTTAACTATACTATTTGAATCTTCAACGAGAGAGCACGTGCTTGCGTGCTGCATGTGTACCTCGTGATTGCGCTAAATGTTTACGGACAGTAACTAAAATAATATAAGAATGAATGTAAATAAACATTTACGTTATTTGGCGCTGAGAGTGAAGGCCCATCCTTACAGTACACACCACCGACGCGGACCCGCTGCGCGGGGCGGACCAGGAGCAAGGGACGCAGGCGGCGTGAATTGCGAAGTCGTCAATGGGAAGAGGCACGCGGGAAAACGACCGCCACCGAGCAAGCGGGAACGACATGAGACACCCAAGGGGCTGGCCCACATGGTCGCGGCATGGAGTCAACAGCTGATCGGCCTGCAACCACGCACGACGGGGAACAGCCCAAGGGGAGACTGCGACGGAGACGACAGCGACGCCAGAGACGGCAACGAGAACGGGGACAGCGGAAACGACGACGGAAGATGAAGACAAAGCAGCGACGAAGGAGAACGGAGGGGCGCCGATACACGAAAGTGGTATGATGGGGCCGGCAGCAGACGGAGCTCTGGTGACGAAGCCGGCGGTAACCAGCACTGAGACACCTGGTGATGAGATGCAACGCAACACGAGCGAGGAGGCGAGGGTGGAAGGAACAAGCCAATCGGAGAGGCGCAAGGCCCTGGCCCTGGAAGTGGCCTTCGACGAGCTGAAGGAGAAGATGATGCCAACTGGCGGAACACCGACTACAGCAGAGTGGTATGACCGCGTGGAAGAGATGTTCACTATCATCTACAACTTGTAATGGGCTAAAGACCAGCCATTACATGAAGGTGGATCTGTCACCAGATCTAGTGTGGCACACACCACCTTCAGCGCGCATTGTGGAGACAAACGACAAAGGGATTACGGTAATACAGTCTCCACATGCACATGTGACGTCATCTGATGACGTCACGAAGGTTCTCTGTGCTGATCAGTGCAGAATGTTGTTCACATGTACTAATCAGTACAGATTGATTGTCATTCACGTACTAATCAAGTACAGGATGATGGTTCCTTCTTGGGGAACTAGACTGGTGACGAGGCTGACGTGTCTCTGCCAGTTGAAGTGAGTGGCTCGCGCCACTCACTTCGCAGGGAACTTTCCACAGGGCTTCAAGTTCAAGGTCCTATGGGTTGAACCTCAGTGTACCCAAGGTTTTATATATCAGTTCAGTAGGCTTGTCTTTGCATGAGTAGGTTTTATTTGTAAAACCTCTAAGAGCCCTTGAGGCTAATTAGGAGTAGCGACAGGAACCATAACAGCTTTTCAATTCAGTTGCAAATTTACCCTCAAGCCCTCAAGTCGTCTTCGCTCCCTCCAAGTCGGGAGATCGCTTCCTCTGGCACAAGCGTGTGTGTCGTGTTCGAAGGACTGTTTGGAACAGCGCCCTCTTACACAACTCCATCGCGATTAAGGAGAAGCCACAAAAAGCCGATGACGGTTACCCTGAACTTGATGCCGCAGTAGCCACCGAGTTACTCGAGGTGTTTCGACTGATCGCAATCCTGAGCAAGAGACCACTAGCTGCCTGGAGACAGAGTGTCGCCGACTCTGCCGTGACACGCACAGGTCGACGTGGACGGTGACAGAGCTGATCCGCAAGTACATAGACCAAGCGTGCCTCGATCCGGAGCCAGCGGTCAACGCGTGGGGGCGACCACGAGTGCGAGCAACCGCGGCAGTGACGGACGAGGAGACGCTGAAGTTCTCATTCCACGGCAGCAGATTCTCGGCGGAGAAGCAAGTGGAAATTGTTCAATACTACCGACATACTTTCGAATTTCCTGCTACGCTCCGCGAACCCACGAAGGTTGAATGGGAAATCGTACTGGCGCTCATAGAATGTGCTGTCGTTGCACGCCACCTACCGCAATTCCTGCGTCGCATCTGCGACGCGGAGAATTTACTGGGCGTCCAAACCACGATCGCAGCACAAGTGGAAGAACTCATCGGCAAGCTCAATGACAGCACGCCAATCTACAGAGACCATCAATCGTCGAACCGGATTGTGGAAACAATGATGCAGGCAGTGCCCCGGCGCTGCACAAACGTGGAGAAAGTGTACAGCATGATGGAGGAGCTGAAAGCAGCGACTCACACTCTTCTCTTTTTCTTCTACAACCGAGAGACAGCTACCAAGCGGGACGGACTGACGTTACCCTTCCGGATGCAAATGCTGGAGCTGACAGATGTCAACGCAGTGGTTAGCCCAGTGGGGCCCTGAGAAGAGTGTTTGGGACAGATAACTGGGATCGGGCGGACTGCAAAACCCGGTAACCCATTCGAGATGCAGAGTACAACCACTCAGTGTATCGTGGTTCGTAGAAATGAATCAATTTGTGACGTTCCTACGGAGTGAGCTAGGGGCTAGTTTCTTCGCTCACTCTATGGACTCCTATGGACCAAGTTCGAAGAGCTCACTCATCTGGGAACTTCTCTTTGAGGCTACAATCTGCCCAACCAAGCTGTCGGACGTGCACCGATCTTCTGGATGGGACACACGATGCTGATGCACCACGTATCTAAGCAACCCCAGCAACCACCCCTTGGATACGGAGCACCGGGTCACATAGCTAAGTTCTGCAGGACCGGAGCTGCTGACGTGCAGGTTAAAAAACCTTGATAACAACGGAGCAGTCGACCAAGAACCTCCAGTGCGAATCACCAACATTCAGGAGTGTCGAGGAAGTGAAAGCCACCTTTGCTGTCAGTGCGGGGAAGACGAGCGGACCTCAGCCAACACCAGGCGAAGAAGC
The DNA here is from genome assembly GCA_023334195.1 of Globisporangium emineosum. Taxonomy (NCBI): domain Eukaryota; phylum Oomycota; class Peronosporomycetes; order Pythiales; family Pythiaceae; genus Globisporangium; species Globisporangium emineosum. Next base: position 4,559 of record JAASGK010001355.1, read on the forward strand.
ACCGCAGTCAACTCAGAAGACGCAAGATGACACGACCGGCAGCGGGACAGGAACGGACCAGGTGCCAAAGCCAGGTCAGGGACGTGCGAAAAATAACAAAAAGTCGGGAAAGAAGAAGAACGTTCACAAGCAAGCACCACCGACACTGACAGACTCTCAGCTTGAGGCGGAAAGGGACGAAGAGGACACCAACCCGAGGGACCCACGCGGCGAGGCTCCGCCCGCACCCGCTCAGACAGGCTATGTCGTGACTCAAGAGGGACTGAAATGGGTTAAGGTGCTGCAGAAATTCCAAGGCAAGATGACCAACGACCAGACAGCTGCGATGGACCTAGCCAAAGACCTGAACCCGTACACTGATAGTGGCATGAAGGGAGACGAAGGCGGAAGCTTCGAGGACTTGCTAAATGTTCATGGATTAGTGGAACCAGCCACACCTGCGACAGGAAACTGTCAGTACTATGCGCTGGCGGAAGCGACACTCCAGAGCGGCTTTCAAACTTCGGGGAACCCACCACAGCTCGGAAAGGCTGCAGCAAAAATCAAAGTAGATATCCAAGCAGCCGCACTAATCCACTTTGAGTTGGACTTTCCGAAGGTGGAGAGGAAAGACCCCTTGATGCGCCTGAAGAGATATGAACGAGGGATGGACGCAAAAGCTATTGACCAGTTTCTTTGTAGACGTGGCGAAGAGCCCACCGACGCGCACTTCACTACTATCAAAAGCTATGTGGGGAGGACCTGAGACTTTGGCAATGGCAGCCAAAGCCCTCCACGCGCCGATCTTCCTCGCAGTGGACAACAAGATGCTCGGTCAAGTCACGTTCACGGTGTACAGGTCACTCCCCAAGGAATACAGAGGGACTAACATCAGCACGGCGGGTGAATTCTTTCTATCCAAGAAAGAATGGTAGGAAGAACTCCGCCGACACCGAGTGGACGCAGCAACAGCAAATGAACCACTGCTGATTGTTCTAAATTTCGCGCGTGATCATTACTCCAGCCTCCTCTTCGCGAGATTAGACACCAAGACTGAAGAGCCACCTCTTTAGTCCTCACCTCAGGCAGCCCTGGCCGCTGCGCCGACTGGGGACGGAGCGGATGCAGCACAGACTGAGGATTCTGACTCAAAACGTATACAGGTTCAAGAAAACAAGAAGGCTGAAGTGGCTCGAAGCCATCAAACGACAACCAAAAACAACACAATCTGACATCGTATTTCTTCAAGAGACACGAGTCAAGACCACGAACGAAGCTGAAAAACTGGAAGCACACTGAAACCGGCTCTGGGGGGAGGGGGGGGGTCGTCAGGAAACTTCTTTTTCTCCGTTGATGAATCCGAAACTGGAGGAGTCACCATCTTGACCGACCCCAAGACGCTCACCGGAGTGGCCCACGTGGAGCGCGAGGCGTGGAGCAACAGGTTCATTGCGGTGGAAGTGGGAGGCATTGTCTGTGCAAACGTGTACGCGCCGAACAACAAGGTCGCGCAGAGCACCTTCTTCTACACGGGGCGAAGTGCTCTACGCGACTGCTCGGAGAGCCTGGTGATCGGAGGAGATTTCAACTGTGTTTTGAACACACGCAGAGATCGACTTGGGTCGCTCTATCAGGGTGCAACGATTTGCGAGAACACACCGCTAAAAACCATGACTGAAGAGCTAGGATTACACGATGCGCTCGACTTGCTGCACCGAGAAGCCGAAGAAAGACGAGCGGACCCAGCAGATCACTTCACCTTTTGGAAAGAGAAAACAGCGAGCAGGATTGACAGGTTCTACATCCCAACAAGGCTGGGGCGCTTTGCCCAAGTGCGCACAACCAGCACTCCAGAGCGAAGATCGGACCACCAGGCTACCATCCTGGCAATGACAGCGGGGAAGAAGGCAGACTCCCACCCGCATCGCCACAGCCCTGTCAGTACCCCGTCAAATCCTCAAGGCCGGACACAATTCTGTTGTGGGTGCGAGAAAGCATCCAAGAAGCACTTGGCCGGTGTAACCTCGGCCCTGACCCAGACTGGGAGCGAACACTGGCAGCACTCACGAAGGCAGTCAAGTAGGAAAGCCACAGGGAGAAAGCACAGGCGTTGAGGTTCGAGAAGAGACAGCGCGACAGCAGCACCTCAGCCAAGGAAACCACCAGAGCAGAACTCCTGACAGCGAAGAACCAGTAGGCCGACGAGCGGGCCGCCTACAGCTTCGTGGCGTTCTTACAAGCATCACAGTACGACGTCCGCTACTTTTTCCAGCGGGTCTTCAACTGGCTGGGAGACCAGAGCATCACAAACCTCAAACCGTCCGTCGGAGAACGCAACCCCACAGACAGTTCGGTGAATGTGATGGCTGCTGTGTGGGATACCATCTTCGGTCAATCCCACTCAACGGTTCGAGGCAAGCGGCAAGAAGCTCTCTTCGACAAGCTGACAGCCATCCCTGAGAACCGGAAGGTTACTCAAGAATTGAACCAGGAATTGATGGAACCAATGGCGGACGAGGAAGTGAAAGAAGCAATCCGGTCGCTAAAGCCCCTCAAAGCTGGAGGACTTGACGGCTTGAACAACGACTTTTACAAGGACTGCCAAGAGGAGCTTGCACCGTTTCTGGTTGGAGTGTACAACAGGATCCTCGCCGACGAAAACATCCTTCAATCGTTCTTTGAAGGATTGGTGATTTCCTTGCGGAAAAAAGGTGACTCCGAGGCCCCTCGTGACTACCGGCCCATCATGCTCCTCCCCATCAGTTACAAAATTTTCGCAGCAGCACTAGCAGCGAGAGTCCAGAGAAGCTTGGGTGCAATCATCGGTCCGACGCAGGAAGGCTTCGTCAAATCCAGACTGATGGGAGGTCGGTTGTCCTAATACATGCAATCCTCGCTCAGGCGTACGAGGACCCGAGCTCTCAGATGGGCAATTTAGCAGGAGTGGTGCTACTCGACTTCACGAAAGCGTACGATACGCTCGACCACGACTTCCTGTTACTCGCACTGAGAAAATTCGGCTTCAGAGACCCCTTCGTGGACCTGATTGCCAGAATGCACGCAGGCACGACCGCCCAATTCTTGACCAACGGTGAGCTATTGGACAAACGTGAAGTAACGTCAGGTATTCGACAGGGCAGCCCCTTAGCCCCTCTGCTGCTCATCGTCGCTGCGAATACTTTGGCGCTCGCGGTCGACCAAACCCACAGGCTCCACAGTATCGCCATTGGTGGCTTCGAGGAACGATCACACAAAATATCAGCGTTTGTGGACGACTCCGCGGTGTCCGTCAGCAAAGGATCGGAAATCAAAGCCTTGATGCACCTGCTGCACCAATCTGGAGTGCTGTCCGGTCTCCATGTCCAGCCGGCCAAAAGCTGGTACTCTATCTTAACAAATCGGTCAACCAAACGTCAATCGCGGGAATCCCGGTGGTCAAACACAGAGACACGGTGCGGTACCTAGGTATACAAGTCGGTACTAGTGGCACAGTACGAACCAATTGGGACGACAGACTGCAGAAACTTCGCACCCGCCTCATAGTCGCCACGCAGACTACCAACTCGATCCTTGGTAAGGCCATGGTCCTAAACGCGATCCTCCTCCCAGCCATACTCTTTACTGCAAATTATTGCAAACCGACAGTGGCTGCAATCAGGGAACTCGAGCAGATTCAGAAGCAAATACTATGGAACACCTCGCTCTCGTCCTAACCACCTCGACACAAAATGGATCCGGCGCTGCTCTTCACGCAATCAAGGCAGGTGGCCTGGGGCTGCTACCCATCCCACTCGCACTCAAACGACAGGCGATGAAACGCGCGATCGCATGGCTACTGGCACCAGACGATGTCCACACAGAGGCATGACATGCGCTGGTCCACCCCGACCACAGTCAACAGGCAGGATGCTGTACAGTGACCCCGAGTTGCAGATCCAAGCACGAGGAAACCGCGGTGCACAAGCGCTGCAATACCTACCAGTGGGGGGAGACATGTTATGTGAGCAGTTGCCTCTTCAGGAGGGACGCAGCGAAGAGTGGAGACAGGAGGCCCAATTCTGCAGCAGACCGAGCTGGACCACGTGGTGGTCACCTGGGACAATGGGCGCCTCCATGTCATCCGATTCACGGACAAGATGCCAATGACTGCCAACCACTCAAAGGAGATCTGCCAGTTTTGGCCAACATTCTCCTGGGAGAAAACGCATGGATCACCAACCACGAAGGCAAGACTCTCGGGCGGAGAGAACACTCTTTCTTCAAGGATTGTGCGATCAGCAAGTTGCACATCGCCAAACAATCACGCTTGGAATACCCCTGCACACCGCCATGCACGAAGAACGAGTGGACAGCGATTCGTCTACGCAAGTGCGTACGCGGTGTACTCAGCATCATCGTCTGTTCGCCAGAACTACAAGTAGGAGACAGCACGCTCGTTACTCTGAACCGCACGCTCCAGCGCGGCGGAACCCTCGAGAGCGAGTACAACTGGCAATGAGCGGAAGAGGCACAGCACGGGGAACAGCCGTAATAGCGAACAAAGCCCAGTACATCAACCTGCAGTGGAAGGATAACGGCGTCGTCTGGATAGTGGTGCGTTGGAGCGACAAGGTAGGAGCAGACGCGGAGAACCTACGTCAACAAGTGAGCAAAGCAGGCATTACTTTCGCGCCCCATCCGTTGAGCACGTATCTTACTGGTTAGTGCCGGACAAGGTGCTCCCCAAATCCGTGCTGAAAATGATAGAGAAAGCACAACGCAAACAGCCGCAAAAACTGAGATCTCGGGACTCGCATCGAAAGTAAAACGGATGGAAAAGGCAGGACAAGAACACGAGTGGGCACATTACATGCAGCTTCGGTCTCCAGTCGAGATTTGGACGCAGCGCAACTGCGTGGCAACGTACCAGATGTGGGTGCCGTATCGCGATGCAACGATCCAACTCAACCTGTACCACGAAGAACGAGCGACGAACACCGCGTGCCCGGTCAGTGCAGGGTACGGCAGCACCAAAGAAATTATCCTCCACATCATGTGGACTGTCGGTGGGCGCGAGCAGCGTGGGCGAGGATATAAGTTTATAGAGGGCGACAAAATGATAGGGACAGCGCAAGATTCAGCCATTTGGGGGCGAATGCGTGATGTTTATTGCTCGTAAAGCATTACACCGACTGCCTAATAAGCGATCTTGGCTCCTTTGCTTCTAACAATTACCAAACAGCGGTCAAACATCGAGTTTGTAAGCTTCAGAAGTAGATCATCCGAGATCTCGTCCCAGACGAGTTGAATCGCAACTTTGAGCTCTGTAGTTGAAGAATACTGGCGCGCGTTCTTGTACACACGACGCGCCATGATACCTCAAAGGTTCTCAATCGGATTCAGGTCCGGGGAGAGCGCCGGTCAGTCCATTGTGGTGATGTTGAGGTCGGTGAGGAAGCCCTTGGTCGCGCGAGCACGATGAATGCTCGCGTTGTCGTGATGGAACACGTAGTTGCCGTCGTGAACGCCATCGACGAACTCGAACAGATGCGCAGTCAGCGTTTGCTGGTAGTCGAACTGGTTGCCTTGAAGCACAGCGCGGCGCGTCTTGCCGAGCGAGGAGATCCCACCCCACACCATCACCGACCCGCCTCCAGAGTGGCGGCTCCACGCGACCTTCTTCTTGGTGCGCAGGTCGTGCCAGTAGTACTTGCACCCGCCCGGACCATCGAGGCTGA
>JAASGK010001356.1:0-10248 GCA_023334195.1 Globisporangium emineosum
CTTGAACCCGGGGCAATGGAGTAGGTCGGCCACGCCATCTCCACTGCCCCAGATGCTTGGGCGGGGTGAGGAAAGTCGTGCAGTGCATTATGTCAGTTTGATTTCTGAACATGTGACACCGATACTATTTGTGAAGAGCGGGATTTTGAGCTCACGGTAAATAGTGTGAGTGACTATCAGTGATACTATTTTATGACAACCACTAATTCTGAACTCATACTAATTACTGTGATCACTGTACCTGAAAGAAAACCGAAGTGAAATTTCAACAAACAGAACAACCCAGAACTTGTGAGAAATAATATCTCTGTCCCGGTTTCAACCATTTCTACCCTAAATAATCGGAAGGTTGTCATCCTTAGAATTTAATCGATGAACACCCACAAAAATCCGTAATAGCATTGTCGACTACGATCCCAGACACCCAGATCCAGAAATTGTTGTCGACCTTGCTTGACCTCACAAAACGTCGACTATAAATTCTGATTTCTGGCTCGTTACATATAATACTAGACCGTTCTTGGGCCATGTTAACCAAATTATTATTTTCGTAAGGATTTTGACTAGCATGAATTTTAGGAATCTGGTTGAGGTTAGGTCAGATATTTGGAAAAGCGCTTGGATCCAGAGTTTTACTCCTATTGTCATTAGCGAAGGCTCAACAGCTGTAATCACAGCTTCAACGGTGCAAATCGGACATAGGTGGGCGTTGTCCACTGCGTGTTTGTATGGAATGATTGATTGCCCTGGCGCCTTCGCGAGGAGGTTCGTAATCAACGCCGTAGGTCTGAAGTGGAGCTTGGAAGGTACGCAGCATGTCGCTTGGTCGATTTGTTGAGTGCGAACATGGAAGTCAAGGCAGATTGATTTGGTCAATTCGTTCCTGTATGACTGGAGACATGCAGCTTATACGATTCAACTCATTAGAACATCAAGTGCGCTTTTGGCTCACTGCTCACTCACTACCATTAGTCTCCACGATTAGTTGGTCTTCTTGACCTTGCAGCCTGGCACCTTGGTCGCAGAAGCTGGAGCTGGGGTAGCGTCCGAGTCACCACCGACCGCGTCCTTGCTTGGCTTTGGGGTGCGGGTTGTCTTTGGAGCAGGGGTCTTGCCAGAGGCTGGAGCCTTCGTCGTAGCGACAGGAGTACTTGGAGCTTTTGTGGTAGAAGCTGGCGATGGCGCCTTCGTGGTAGACGCCGGGGTGGTCGAATTACCACCAGCAGACGCACCGCCACCGCACTTCTTCACTGCCGCTGGGATGCCGAACTTGTAGTTCTTCTCGTAGTCCGTGTTGCTGCCCTTGTACTGCGTGTTCACAATGTCCGTCGTGTAGAAGTAGAAGCACTTGTCGCTGCCCTGGTTGGTGAGTTTGGACACGCGGTCGCCGCCGACAAACGTTGGGCATGACGGCGCCGCGGACTTGGCACCAGCAGTCGTCAATTTGATATCAGCGCACGATCGAAACTGCGGCTCGGCCCAGCCGATGTTGCCAAAGCTCGAGCCAACGCCGAACCACGTCCACTGCAGCACGTAGTCGCCAGCTTCCAGCCAGTCTGGGAGCTTGATCTTGTCGCCACAGCTGATGGTATTGTCGCCGCTACTGTCTCCAGCGTACTTGGTGTTGGTCCCCTTTGGCAGACACGTCGGCCCCGACTCGCGACACGTGTAGTAGAACGCGTTCTTGTCGAAGAGGTCGTGGGACTCCTGTCCGCGCGGGGCGATGGACCAGCGGATGAAGCCACCGAGGTGGTTGTTGCGCCAGTAGCCGACATCGATGGTCTCGCCAGCCTTGAAGGATGTCGACTTGCCTGGAGTCATGTTCGGGCACCCGACCTTGTTCTCAATGTCGGTGCGGGAGCCGGTCTCACGGGAGACGGGCTTGGTGAGCCACGAGTGGGCTTCCACCTGCGGGGAGAGCGAGGCGAGCGCGAGCAGCGCCGCGGAGACGAGAGGCGCAGCGACAGAGAGGAACTTCATGGTACCTAGGTTGTTTCTGGTGGCGGAGCTGGAGGGCTTCTGGGATGGCGAGCTGTGAGCGCCACGAGGAAAGTTGGAGAGTGAGAGATGCTGTAGAAGGCAGGTGGCGGCTCGTGAGTGGAGAAGCTTGATGCCGAGGCACTGGAAGAGAGTCCAGCGAAAGCGCGTTTCAACTTTCCGGTTAATGATGATCGCCCGCCTTTGTGTGCCGTCACCGTGGAAAATCAAAGAAACATGTTGCGTGGTCACCTTTTATAATCAATATTTGGGTGTATGCGGTATATTTGGCAACTCTCTTTGCTGTTTGTTTGATATTAAATTGCTGTTTTGAAGGTTTTATTGACTTTAAGGAGAATGATAAAAAAAATGTTCAACAAAACAAAACCTGATTTGCGAAGCCATGTGGAGTGTGCCAGAAAACCAGATGGGTGCTAGATCAACTGACTCCTACTGTGCCTTAAAAAACTACCCTCTTAAAATCATACATACAAAACCAAAGTGTATTTGACCTCTATATTAAGTGTACGTAGTATGTGCTACCTATAATAAGAGGTGTGTGTGACGATGCTGACGACTGAACTCTCACCTAAAGCAGTACCCCAGCATTTTTTTCTTCCACAGAGCCACACAATTTATCCGCACCAGCAACCCACTGCTGCCACTTCCCTTCATTTTTCGTTCTCTGCAGACTCGACGAATTTTAATGACGCCGTGACGCCTTGAGGCATCGTTCCTGGCTCACAGTTAGCCGTTGCGCTCTGCCCATAAATCCGTAAAGGAGAAGCGTGGTGTCTGATCCGATGTCTTCAACAGCTGGGCTGTTAACAGAGACGCCAGGCGCGAAGAGCTCACTTCAATCGGTTCGTGGCCAGCGAAAGCCCGGATCTATCCGCGGAAACAGCAGTGCGCCCCACAACTTCCGTTGCGTCACCAGTCGTGCTATAATAGCTGACGATTTCTTCAAACACTCGCAAGAGCATCTTACAGACGCTGAGGTAGCACAGGTGTACTGTCCGCTCGCATGGCGGAAGAGAGGGTCGCACTTACCTCCTGTCCGCATGGTTTCCGAGCGGAATGCACATTGGTCGAGGTTGAACCCAACGTGCGGTTAAGCGAGAGACTGTTGTGAATCCTGGACGCTTACAAGTCGGATACTCCATGGACAGTTATTGCACAGTGGACGTTGAACACTGGTAGGGGCGTTCTTCATGTCCTCTCGAGTTGGTCCCAACTGCCGTATTGAGCTGTCCGTTGATGGACGCCCTATCCAGCCACTGCTTATATCTTATCTGCTCCTAAAGTTGGATGTAATTCAACAAGACAGTAGTGCAGAGGATGGGGGTCATGGAAACATGATCGTAATATGTAAAGCGGAGAGTGGGCCAAGTGTCGACCAAACAACCATGCCATGCGCTGTTCAGCGTCTACTTTGACCATATTCTACCAATCCACGGGAACGCATTATCAAACACTCGCAAAGCGGCCAATTGGTCGTTGTTTTCATGGACAGACTCCCACGTGAAAAGTTCACTGCCGGGGCTACTTCGTTACTGACATTTAATAGCTCGCACTCTTGGCCTTGCAGCCTGGTACTTTGGTTGAAGGAGCTGGCGCTGGGGCGTCCGAGGAATCGTCGCTTCCTTCATCTCCGTCATCGGCATCCCCATCCGGGCTTGGCGCCGGTGTGCGCGTTTGACTTGGTCGTGGAGTCTTTGGTGCGGGGTTTTTGTCAGCAGTAGGAGCAGCCGAAGGAGATGAACCTGGGCTTGTCGGAGGCTTCGTCGTGGAGGCTGGGGTTGGAGCCTTGGTAGTGGAAGCTGGAGCTGGAGCCGTGGAGTTGCCTCCGGCCGACGCGCCACCGCTGCACTTCTCCACTGGCGCCGGAATACCGAACTTGTAGTTCTTCTCGTAGTCCTTGTTGCTGCCCTTGTACTGTGTGCTCACGATATCGTTTGAGTAGAAGTAGAAGCACTTATCGTTGCCTTGACCGGTGAGCTTGGTCACGCGGTCACCGCCGACGAACGTTGGGCAAGTCGGCGCAGAAGCCTTCGTGCCGGCAGTGGTCAACTTGATATCCGCACATGATCGGAACTGAACCTCAGCCCAGCCAATGTTACCATAGTCCGAGCCAACGCCGAACCAGGTCCACTGGAGCACGTAGTCGCCCGTCGGCAACCAGTCGGGAAGCATGATCGTGTCGCCACAGCTGATGGTGTTGTCCCCACTGTTATCGTCGGCATACTTGGTATTGGTGTTGGTTCCCTTTGGGAGGCAGGTCGGCCCAGACTCACGACACGTGTAGTAGAACGCGTTCTTGTCGAACGTTTCTTTGGACTCCTGGCCTCGTGGGGCGATGGACCAGCGGATGAAGCCACCCAGGTGGTTGTTGCGCCAGTAGCCTACGTCGATGGTCTCGCCAGCCTTGAACGAGGTCGTCTTGCCTGGGGTCTTGATCGGGCAACCGATCTTGCCTTCCAAGTCAGCCTCCGAGTCATCCTCGCGAGAGACGGGCTTCGTGAGCCACGAGTGGGCCTCGACCTGGGAAGAAAGCGAGGCGAGCGCAAGCACCACGAGAGAAACGAACGGCGCAGCGATGGTCTTCATTGGTTGGAGGTGGTGAATTGGAGTTTGGAGTTTGGCTTTGCGAACGATGTGGAAGCTTCGAGAATGAGGCTGGAGAAGGAGTGCGTGGATAATGATTCGAGCCTTGCGCGCTGCCTGTGTGCGAAGGGGCTATGCATGGGTAATAGCACCGTTGGGTTCGTCATCTCGTGCACTTTGTCGTGCTCTTTTCGACTTGTAGTAGTACCGCAGCTCGTCATTCTCGAGTCCACTGGGGTGTGTACAGGAAAGCCTCCAGGGGTTGCGTCTACTTTGGATAAAACTCCCAAACGAAGCCGATGCGGATTCGGATTGTGCTTGGCAAGATGTGTGGGTGGCAATGACGCGCTGAGTAATCTTGAGACCATATTTGAGAAGTTCAGAGCTCCAAGCTCTTCGATTTGTTGAGTTAGCATTTCTTCGCATTACATACTGCCCAACAGTCTTCGCGTTTAGGTCGGCGTGATGGCCTTCCAGCCTGTCCCAGTCGGTGCACGGATCTAATCTTTGCATGCGAAATGAAGTCTTCACAGTCAAGTTGCGTCACGACCAGCTCGCTTCGAGGAGTTCGTGGCCAACAAACGCTCGGATCATTCCGCAGAAACAGCAGGACCAAGGGCTCCACTAGACAAGGCTGCCTGTGAGTTCGTGTGCGCTGCTCATACAAGCTGGCGGTACAATAAGTGTACTGGTGGACACTGGGTGGACACCCACTCCAACATCTAAATGTTCACTGCCCTCTCTCTGCCACATCGGCGCTGTCGGCTGTCCTTTGATGCAGGACATTTCTTCCACTCTCCAAGCAAGCATGGGCGGCTCAAACGTTCGACAAGAGCGCATTTTTTCATGCTACATGTGTCGCGAGTCCGGGTCTTCGTGTTTGCCGAAGAGGGCCAACACCAAATCCGCCAGCGGCAAACAGCGCGGGGGTAACTACGTGCTTCAATGGACCAACTGTGTTTCGGCGCGGGCTCGAGTTTTTGGAACCTCGGCTGGGCTAAGGCTCAGTTCCGGTCCTGTGCCGACATCAAGCTGGTACGAAGTCCGCTGCACCATTTTGTCCAACGTTCGTTGGTGGCGACCACGCGACCAAACTCACCAATAAGGAAAGCGACAGCGGCTCCCACCGCAACTCCATCGCCCACCAGTATCTACCACAAAGGCTCCAGTCTCTGGCGCAGCCGTCGATGCTCCAGCGACCACCCTCGACCCCAGCGCCAAAGAAGAACGACCAAGCACTACTCGCACCCCAAAGACAACCAGAGACGCGGTCGGTGGTGGCTCTGACTCACCCCCAGCTCTGGCTTCAGCAACGCTCCAGAGTCCCCCGCGTAATGCTGTGGGCCAGACAGAAGAAGTAAATTGAATCGCTCGCGTGCAACTCTGTCAAGGACGCAATCGTACATAACGATCGAGGAAGCCAGGTTTCGCTCTACTTTAGACGCAGATCTTGCTTTATTTATTCGGTTGGTTGTTTTATTTTACTAACATGTACGTGGCGTACTATTCGTCAGAGAGAGAGAGAGAGCAGCAGCAAAATTGGCAATCGTTCTAAACCACATGCGAGAGCGCTTCTTGGCTTAGGCCGCGAGCTTCTTGGTGATCTCGGCAAAGCTCACGCCCTGCACGCGCGCGATGCCCAATTCGCGCTCCGATGGCTGGCGCGAGCCGTCGCCCGCGTACGTGCCGGCGCCCCACTTGCCGCCGCCGACCACTTCGTCCAGCGTGCCGAACTGCTTGGCGCGCGTGCCCATAGGGATGTAGAGCATGCCCTGGTGGGTGAAGAACGGGATCGTCATGAGCGCCGTGGTCTCGTTGCCGCCGCCCTGGCTCGCGCAGCTGAAGAACACGCCCGCGGGCTTGCCGACCAGCGCGCCCGACTGCCAGAGGCCGCCCGTGGCGTCGAAGAAGTTCTTGATCTGCGCTGGCACGGCGCCGAATCGCGTTGGCATGCCGAAGAGGATGCCGTCGGCCTCCTTGAGAGTGTCTGGCGTGGCGAACGGGTAGTCCTTCTTTGGCGGCGCGTGCATCTTCTCAAGGACCGCTTCTGGGAGGGTCTCCTCGACCTGGTAGATCGTGGCGGTGACGCCCTCGACCGACTCGATGCCGGCCTTGATGGTCTCGGCGAGCGTGGCGACGTGGCCGTACATGGAGTAGTAGACGATTGCGACCTTGGCCATTGTGCGTGGAGGAGTGTGCGGTGTTGCTTGCGGGAGGGGGCAAATTGAACAATGCGGAGTGAAGTGAAGGGCTGCGGTGGCTCCACCGTCGGATCTCTGTTGTGCGGAAGGCCATCGATCGATCGGAGGAACACGCCACGCACTTCACTCCCTCTCCAAATTGGAAAAGCTCCTCCACGCAGCTGCGTTTGTGGACGTGAGGCAGGCGCCTGTGCTTGTGGTTGATTACCATGCCATTTATCAAAACCCGACGCAAAATTGAGGGACCCCGCTAAAAAACGCAAGCGGAGCGATTTTTTAAATTGGCCTAGGCGAGAACGTGCAGAAAAATAATGCAGAAATCCCCCTTGCCTTCTGTCTTACTCCGAGTTAGACCCGATATTATTAACACCGGGGTCGTACTCTCGAAAAATCTAGAGTCAGGTCTTATCAATGAGGAAAAAATGATAAATTGATCTCGCCGCATGGTTTGGCCACTTCTCTGCGCTGGGTGGTACCTGCACGCTTGGTGCAGAACTCAGCGGTTGTTGTTCAGCAAGAGGCGAGTAATTGCAGTGTCTTGTAGAACCAATCGTCGTCTCAAGATTGGCTAAATGGCTGGGTTGGTTTGAATCTCTACAATCAGTGGTCTGTAGACTCTCCTTTGTTGCCACGAGTGATGCCCTGATTCATTCTTGACATGGCTTCCAGGGAGCGAGAAAAAATCCAACGCTCGAGCAAAGCTGGTGATCCTCAATAAACTCGAGACCCCAGGAACTGGGGAACTTCCCATCACTGAGATCGATCAAGAAGCTCCACAAACCTCAACCATCCAACAGAGTTATTCTGAGTTGGACTTGGAAAAGTTGAACTATTAATTGCTAAAAGTGTCGTTGTGTGCATCGCAAAGACCCAATGATGCGAGCACCAACAGTTTCGACGATGCCATAATGCGCTGTGCAATCCAGTTACAGGTTTGGCGAGAGCTTCAGACATTCTCACCCATCAGCAAAAGTGACCAAAACGGATGTTTTCATCCAATTGGAGAATTGGTTGGTAAAACTGAGGGGGTGTATGCTTTCAAGGAATCAGGCCCGTGATCAGATGAGGGGAGTAGTATCTAGTTGTGTTTACTATCTCCCAAATCACAACTGTAGAGTGGCGAATGTTGTATGGTGAGTTATATCTCGCCAACGGATTCCCTGTCCTAACTGCAGAGCAAGCTGATTTTTTACACTTCCTTCACTGACACATAGAGTATATTCCACACGCGTACGAGTAAAGGGCTCGCCTACAAGCCTTCGGGTTATCTGTAAAGTACTGGTTATTTGCTCGGAATGATCATGCTAAGGAGAAACCTATCACACGAAAATGACGAGTATAATTTGTGAAAAATAGTGTGGCGCACATACTTGGTGAACTGTTGGACCAGTTCTCTATCTAATCTTGTAGCTGAGCCTCCGGGAAAGGGCTAGTCCTATTAACTATAGTTTGTCTCGTTTTCCCGCCGCCGGAGAAATTTTGGAATTTTACCTAGGCGTAAAAACCTTGCCCACGAGATGCGCCATTGTTTATAAAGCTGTCTTTGTAGATTTCTGCATCGTATTTTACAACTGAGGGCCCCTCCCTCTGAATCTGATTTTTTGAAAATGACTTGGTTTTTGTAAGTGAATTTGAAATTCTATTTGTCTAATAGAAATTTCAAACTTGCTTACAAAAACCAAGTCATTTTCAAAAACAAGGTTTTTTTAGGATCTCTAAAAAATCTTGTTTTTGACCGTGATCAGGGTTGTTTACAATGATTACGGTCAGTCAGATGACATAATCTGACAGAGCGTCACGAGGGACCCGGATGGTGATTGGCTGCGATCAAAAACAGCTGGGTTTTGGTGCTTTGATGACGAATCCGAGTTGGGTTCAAGCGATATCCCTGGTGCCATTCTGTGCGTGTGTTGGTCAGCTTGGGCGAGATCTCGGTTGACCGTCTGCGCTGCTTCGCCATGGACGACGCTTTCGTTCTCTCACTGCGGGCTCTCTCTGTGTTGTGAGCGAGTTGGGATTCTAGAATGTGCGAATGCGAGCTCGTGCGCACGTGCTCGTTGTTCTCTCAGGCTTGCCCACGGACAGTGCAGCGTCACCCAAGGGTTAAACCCATGGAGCATCTGACCGTTTGGGTCAAGCGGCTGGAGCCATTTTACCCAAATGTTCAAGCCTTTTGTACGCGTTTGGCTCGGTTTCTTGGCCCAACCGTTCAGCTGATCGAGAATGATGATATTCGGTGAATGATGGTAAAGTACGTTGTGAACTCAGTGGGTCCAGTATACTGAACTGGATAACTGAGCAAACCATTCAGACCTGATGTGGTTGATGCCATTTCTTGGAAAGCCCTCTTATCAGACTCGCACCCGCACCGCACCATTGCTTTCAATGTCTCCTCACTTCTAAAGTTGCCAAACATTAAATCATCGGGGCAAAGTCAATGCGATGTATTAATACTTTCAAGTAACACTTATGTGCTGTAGGTCTCTTCTGCAGCCAGACCTTGACATCCTCGAGCTCCTCCGTGGTCACAGTGTGCTCCATACCCGCGTAGACGCGAAAGTCGAACTCAACGCCGGCCTCCTGAAGCGTCTTCACAGCTGACTGGGCTCGCGAGAAGACCACCGTGGGATGCAAACATGATTGCTTCAGACTCGAGGGGGTTACGTGGATTGTACTTTAGCTTTCTTGGGCACCAAGACTTGCAGGGTATTACAGTAATATACCGTTTGAGTGGCGACCGCGAGCGGGGGTGCTGAAGAAGCTCGCTGCTAGACATCGTCACACCAGTGGCATCAAGCAGCGGGACGGTCGGATCCGGCTGGAGGAGCACCGGATCGTCAAGCGCGGTACCGACCTGGTGCCTTGGGACGAACTGCGGCGGATCCGTGCCACACACCCTCAAGTCGCACAGACTCTGTTCCGGCTGAAGTGCAACAGATTCCCAGCGTGGAATTGGGCAGCGCGGGACTGGTCATGCCCACACCCGACGTGCAACCAAGACGAAGGCTCGACGACCAGTCACGTGTTCTGGAGGTGCACAGCAGCCAAGCGGCGATGGCAACAACTCCTTAACGTCTGGAAGATCATCGGAGACCTGGACGACCGCAGCCTCTGCGTCTTCGCGCTCGAGCTGCCCGACCTGCCGGATAACGTGTGGAGCGCAATTCACGAGTCGCCCGAGGTGCGTGAGCGTGCGACAGCAGCCCGTGAGGTGCTGTTCGATGCCGCGAACGAGCTGTGGCCGTTTGTAGTGGCGACCACACTGCACTCGCTCTGGTGCGAGCGGCTCAGGCGCATGGACGACCCAAGCTTGACCGACGAGATGCACCACGCCATCACGCAGACGAGCATGCGGCGAGCACTCGTACGCTTTCGTAGCTCGACGTACCAATTCGGTGGCGGCGATGGCGACCAAGCACGGGCCTGTGTGCTCTCAGCCCTCTCGGATCTGCTGCTTCGACAGGTC
>JAASGK010001357.1:0-10234 GCA_023334195.1 Globisporangium emineosum
CCCTCGCTCGATCTCGCACGATGATTTGATGATACAATTTTGGGTGCAAGCTCCACCACGCTGATTGGTCGAGAGAATATTTGTCCCAATTTTGACAAAATGCCCAAACCAGGTGGAAGGTGAAACCCAAAAAAACAATTCGCCCCAAAACAAACGACTGGCCGCTTGACTTGAGTTCATTATGAATGTGCCTAATCCTTTTTAAAGTTGATAGTTTGCTCGACGAACTGGCCACTTGACTTGATTTTATTAAGAAACTGACTAAACCTTTTTATTGTATTAAACTTGGCCAAAGTGTCTCGTTTTGAGATATGTTTTGTGTTTGGATCCACATTTGTATTCTGGAGGTGAGCAAGCCAAATCAATTACCCTATCCCTACAAATTGAATTGCCGCTATTGTTTTGTATCGAGACCACACCCACATCCCTTCTATGTTAATTATATCGAGTTTTTTTGACAAGCCCCTTGCGAATCATTTCAAACCAACCGGTGGCAATAAGGATCACTTCCCAGCACCAACATGGCGGCGCGCGTAACCAAGCAGTTCCTGCAGAACGTGCTGCAGAATGCGCCCAAGCGAGCGGCGCTGACCGGCGCGAAGGGTTCCAAGAGCGGTCTGCTGGGCAGCCTCGCGAAGAGCCAGCAAGCTGCGACGAAGAAGCTGCCGGCGACGCAGCAGCAGTCCAAGAAAGTGCGCGGCGGCGGCAAGAAGAGCAAGAAAGTTGCGGTCCCAGCCAAGAAGAAAGCCAACGAGCGCTTCCTGGACGCCGCCAAGAAGGAGCAGGAGAACGCTGACCGAACCAGCGAGAACTTGCGCAAGCTCAAGGTGAAGCCGAACGACAAGTCGCAACGTCTGATGGCCAAGGTATGCCGTGAACCAATTTTCTCTTCTGTCGGATGCCTGCATGATAATAGTTGCTGACGTGCTCTACTATTAATTATTTATTGATCCAGGCCCTCGCGTTGCGCAAGAAGACGCTCCACAAATAAGTTAAACGCGAATGCTGCGAGCACGAGCATTGCGAAGGTATTACACGATAGACAACGGATTATGCGGTATGTAATTTCATAGGAAATAGATTTGTTTTTAGTTGCTCTTTGGTTGTGTTGGCGAATCCGCTTTCTACGGACATTCGCCTTCATCCATGCAGGCCAAGCGCTTGCCGACTTTGGCAATCCACGCCACATGACGACATCTTGAAGGCTTAGCGCGTCGCATCTAATCGCTGGATGGCACTTTGCGTATTTTGTACGTGCCTTCTGCTTACTCCTTCTTGGCTGGGGTCGCCTTGATGGCGCCGCTCTGGTGCGCGTTCACTTTGACGACGTCGTCCAAGTCGTCAAAATCGTCCTGAGGAAGGCAAATCAAGTAACACAACAGTCACGGGAATCCACGTGTTAGTCAGTCGCAACCGACGCATAGAGAGACACACGCACAGCACGCACCTTGTTCATCTGGAAGACCGTGTAGGCGAACACGGAGCCGGCGAAGGTGGCGAGGCCGCCGCCCACCAGCAAGTTCTTCGCGCGCAGAGAGAGAGCCATGGTTGCGTTCACGTTTCTTTGAGCTTCTTGTTGGGTTATGCTGGCCCACGACGAAGAGCACGAAACTCACGCGATTGTACTGTTTCCTCTCTATAAAGTACGATTCGGTGATAATGGAGTCACACTTGGGTGTCAGGGAAGTCGAAACAAGAAACACCTCCAAGTTCATGTTCATCATGTTTCGCATTACTTACTCAACAAAAGCAGCAAGAGCTCTCTCTTTCTCTCTCGAATGAAATCCACCAGGTTCGCTTCGAGAGAGAGATTTGCCCCTTCGTGTTGGGCACTGCTCCGCATTTCCTCAGGCTGCGGACGAACTTGGTGCTGGACTCGAACTGGACGAAGAGCTCTTCACCACGTAGATCTGCTTGTAACTCTTCGTGGCAGGCGGTGATGCTTGCACACCCACTCTTTTCTTCAAATGTGGCAAACGCTCCATTGGTTTTGGCTTCACATCACCAATTTGGGCTTTTGATCGAGCTGTCATGGAGACTTTACGAGGTGCCTCGTCTTCCTTTTCTCGGCGTGCCTGGGTTTGAGTTGCTGCTGGTGCTTGCATCGTATTAGGAGTCGGCGCCACAGGCGGGACTTTGAAGCTGTCGTTAAGAGGTGACTGGCGCTTCGCTTGCTTTACCTTGGTGACGAGAGCCGGAGATGTCGCTTTAATATCTGCGAGCTTTGAAATTTGCTTCACTTTGCGTGGATTGCGTCTTTCAATTCCATCAACCACTTTAGCCGAGTTTGTGCCCGGGGCTTCTTCAGGCGAGCGAATGACTCCAGGCTTTGACACTTTGGGCTTCGCCACGTCGCCAGTGCTAACAGCTCTGGTAGACACTTTAGGAACGTATTTCATCTTCACTGGGAGAACAGCGGCACTGGAACGCTGGGGTTTCACTGTTCGAGTCGTAGACTGATCGGTCTGGGAAACATCCGATTCACGCCTGATTGGGCGACACTGAGGGGCTGTTGACTCTTTGTGGATGCCCTTTGCTTTCGTCGGCACCTCGACTTCGTTCACTTTGGCTGGAGTTGGCTGAGGAGAGTTGGCTTTCTTTGCTTCGCCTGCTTGTTTCCTTGGCTTCACCTGCTTGTTTCCTTGCTTCCGCGAGCTTTTATTTGATGCATCTCGTGTTTTCTCTTCTCCATTGAGCCAACTAACTCCAGCAGCGTCAACTTGGTTGCTCTGTGGGACGTCGTTTACTTGGACTGGACCAGCATCTTCTTTCTTTGTCAGAAGCTCTTGGTAGACTCGTTTTTTTCCAGCAGTTTTCAGACTCTGTTTTACCTTTTTTGCTGAAGTGTTGGCTCTCGTGGGAGGTGGTTGGTCCGGCCGTGTCTTCAAATGTTCACTCGAGAGCTTCTGTGGATGGTTTGGAAGCGATGAAGCGCGATTTCTCAAGTTTCCTTTGGGCTGCTCACTCTTGACCGCTTGGGCAGAAGGTGCGGGAGGGCTTTTGCTGGGTGCTTGCTTTGGTTGGGATTCACACGGACTCGATGCTGGCAACTTCGCAACTGGCGTGCGCGTGTTTGATCGAGTGCCGACAACCAGCGTCCGCTTCACGCTTCTACTTGGAGCCGCCATGACAATGCCATTTGCTGTGATCTGCTGCTTCACACCAGTTCGTCTCGGGTGGGGAGTGCTCTTTTGCACGACTGCGACACTCGCTTCTCTGAGCTGTTTCTTTTCCAGCAGCACTGCTCTTCTCGACCGCACAGTCTCAAATTTGTTGTCCGCGTCGTCAGGTAGAAACTCAATGCCTTCTTGTACGTCAGTCAACACCACGACGCCACCGCCTTCTGGGATCTGCTTGAGGATGTCCACGTCAATGCCTTTTCGGATTTTGCTGTGGTGAAGTCTTGGAGTATCTTCACGACCAGAAGTGGTGGTGGACGTTGGAGATTCGACGATAATTCTCAGAGCGTCAGTGCTGCTGGTCGACG
This sequence comes from Globisporangium emineosum, assembly GCA_023334195.1. NCBI lineage: Eukaryota > Oomycota > Peronosporomycetes > Pythiales > Pythiaceae > Globisporangium > Globisporangium emineosum. The sequence goes on from JAASGK010001357.1 coordinate 3,488, forward strand.
AGTGGTTCGAGGAGCCTTCACTTGCTGATGACTCCAGTTGCTTCCGGAAGACCTTGTGAGTTTTCGGCAGGGGCTTTTCAAGGCGGTCTTCGTTTGTGGCCTCGACTTTAGCCGGTTTCACAGTTTTGGCGAACTTGGACTTCACCAATTGTTTCTTCGCATACTTCTCGGATGCCGATTTTATAGCTTGCGTTGCAGCAGTTTCAGGAGACAGCTCCACGATCTCAACTGGTTTGCTGGGGGCAAAAAGCTCGTTGAACTTCTTCATCGGAAGTGGGGCAGGTACAGTCTCTTTGTCCGCTGGAGTTGCTGCTGCCTCACTTGCTGGTTTCGCAACAGGGCGATACGCAAGCACATACTTCTTGGTCTTTGACTTGACGACCGCCTTCTTGCTGCTGTTGTTGCTGTCCGAGTCTCTTGTTTTCTTTCCGCGAAGTGGCTTGGAAGGCAATTCTTGCACAGGAGCCTCTGAGCTGAAGCGCTGACTGTGATCGCTCACTACTGGTGTTGGCTCAGTCTCTTCTTTCTTTTGTGTTGGACTGACTGAGGCTTTCTCTTCCAAGCTACTTCGTTTCTTGATCTGGTCTGGTTTTGCATGGACGATGCGCTTGACACCGTCACTGCTTGCGTTCACCGCCTTCACTTCCGTACTTGGGTTTGTCTCTGTAGTTACTGCTGAATCCCGAGACGAGCTGCTGGTCTCAGTTTCACTACTACCAACCGTGGAGGAAGAAGCAGCAGCGGACGGGAAGCGCTGGCTGCGACTGCAGCTCTTCTCCTCCGCATTCACCATCGTGCCCGTCTTTGGGTCAAAGAGCATCTTTGGACCGTCTCTCTTCAAGATCCTCACTGGAGCAACCGTTGGAGCTGACTGCGCAGGGGTGATTAGCTGAGATGGACGATATGATGCCGATGCGGACGCGTCAGCTCGCACAGAAAAAGGACGTCCACCAGTAAATGGCTGGTGGACAGTCGACGACTTCACTGGATGCAGAATATCAGAAGAATTCTGACGCGCTCCAGAGTTTTGCACAATATCCGCATCGACCTTTTTCCAAACCGAATTGGAGACTGACTGAGGAGTCGCGTCTTTGAAGCTGCTGTTGTCGTCCTTAGCCCGCAGCTCTTCGATACGAATAGCACTGGCGTTCTCATGCGAAGCACTGTTGCTCGGTAGCTGCTCGGCCACAGGCTCGGACGACCACGGCACCGATTTCTGGTTATCTGAACCCCGCACGAGACTCTGGTTGTCTTCAGAACGAGGCGGCACCTCGCTATTGCGATGGCCTGGTATTGCGTCGCACACGCGACGCTCAATCGGATACGACGGTCGGCCTTGAAATCTCGCAGCATCGTGGTGGTCTTCCGCGTAGTACCTATCGCTTGAATGATGATCCCGCCTGTAACTATCGAAGTATCTACCATGACTGCCTGGGTCCTGTCGATACGACGACATCGCCGAGGGATGTTCATAGTTGTCGTAGCGTGAATCGCTTGGGTGGTAGTAGCCGTGGTTGCTACTGTTGTTGCCATACGCGTTTGCTGGTGGTGCTCGTGAGCGATCGAAGCCACCGTACCCTCGACTGGCAAACCGGTCGTCATGAACAGTTCCACCACCACCTCGGCGATCAAACTCGTACGACTCGTATCTTTGATGGCGCTGCTCATGCCCGTAGCTGTTGCCGTTGTTATCACTGAACCGCTGATCGTCGTGAGCATGGAAATGGTGCGGCACCTCATTCGCAAAATTCTCCTTGAGCTGCGGGAAATCTCGCTCCTTCTGCATCTGTCGAATCATGTCGGACCGCGCGATGTCCTGCTCCACAGCGTCGTCTCCCCATCGCCCCGTGCTGCTCGCTCCGGAAAAGACCCCACTGCTTGGTCTATTTTGCGAGGAGAAAGCTGCTCGGTTGTTGCTGTCAGAGTGGTGCGGAGCAGACTCTCGTTGTCTCAGTGAAGCTGAAGCCAAGCCACCACTCCACACTTGACGAGATGAGTCGCCTCTCGGTGCGAAATGATCCGTCGAGTGCTCTGTGCCAGTGGTAGCAGTGGCTCTCGGCTCTCGCCCCTCCACGCTGCTGCTGTTATCATTGTTGCTGGCTCGAGGACTGGTACCCCAGCCGACTTTGCCTGTGGGCACAAGGTTCACGTGCACGTCCTGCCCGTTGTTCTCCTTGCGGAGACTGGGCGTGTTGATCGGCGCCGGCGCGGCCACCATGAGGCTCTTGGCCGCCAGGATGCTGTTGCGACCCCCCACCGAGTTGGACGACTTGAGCACGAGCATGCGGCTTCCGCTGTGGTACCCTGTGAGAATAGGAAACATTAAGATCAGTACACACTTGGAAGCACACACCCTAGCTTCTACTATAAGCCATACCTGTATTGTCGGCCGCCTTGGCCAGCGGCGCCTTGTAGACCGCGTTGAGGTTCCTGCTGGAGAACTTGGTCTTCGCCTTGGCCGTGACGGTCATCGCCCTTCCTCTGCTTCGCTCTGTGCTTGTAACCTGGTGCTGCTGCTGCTTGAGGCTGCGGAACTGCTTCTGCGTGTGTGTGCGAGTGCCGCTGCGCCTGCTGCCTGCGGGGCGGGGTGGGCGATCCAGAGAGAGAGAGAGAGAGAGAGTGAGTGAGCGAAACCGCAACGTCCCTTCCGTCTCATGCGCCGCTTGACTGCATGTGGTTGCTGAGAAACAATCCACAGCAGCGCGTTTGTTTCTGTAGTATTGGGTAAACTACTGTAAAATCATAGTGCCATTTAAGATGAAATCTTAGAGTCACTGTTTAATAGTACGACACTATAGCGAGGGAGATTTATAAATTACCAGTATTTTGCACCAGAAGCAAAAGATCCCAAGCCGAAAGGTCACACAGGACCAATTGCGAAATGGCTTCTTCCAAGGACCAGAGCGAGCACCATTGCAGCAACAGAGAGAAGAAGAACGAGGAGAGCGAGTGACTCGTGGCGCACTGATGAGGCCAGTGGCTGGGCAACTTGGGTCCGATGCCTAGACCGAGAGGAGAGGGACGTCAAGCAAGGGCAGGTTGCACTTTCAAAACCTCGATCCAGTCGATTATATAGGCCATATTTCTTCTTCAAGAACAAAGAAGACATGTGACCTAATAGACTCTCTCTCTCTCTATGTGTGTGTGTGGCCATCCTGGTGCATTCACTCCAAGAAAGCGCTATCTCGTATCACCCGACTGTCAAACTCGAACAAGCCAATTGCCCCGGGTTGGCCGAAGTTGTCGAGTACCTGCGCTTCCGCTGGCGAATTCGACCTTTGAACTCGGGGGTGCACTTCGTCACACTTCGTGAACTTTCTTGTTTGGGACCCCGACGACCACTTCACTTCTTCAATATATGTACCCACCCATTTCTGAAAGTTTGCAAGCCCTCGCTTCACAGAAGGTCCGTCGCCCCACTCCCGATCGATGTGTGCAACGAGAGGAGACTCACGCAAGAGCTCCCTGCCGTCTCCGAGCGCTTCCTGCTCACAAGAGCTCCAGTTGAGCTTGAGTTGGTCATTCTCCCCCCCCCTCTCCCCCCAGGTACATATACTATGCGAATCGCCACGACCCTCGTCACCAGAGCCGCCGAGTGCACGACCACGGAGCTCGCGCAGGCCGACGCGCTGGACGATGAGATCTCGGCGGCGCCCAAGTGCAAGGCCTTCGGCGATGAGGAGCTCGACCAGGTCTCGGACGAGGAGTTCTGCGTGGCCACCAAGTGCTTGGAGGCAATCGAGAGCGTGGTGCTCAAGACGCCGAGCTGCACGGAGGACGGCGTGAGCTCCGCCGCGTTCATCCAGCTCCTGATCGACGCCTGCAGTAGCCTCCCCACTGGTGCTACTACCACAACCACGGCGCCAGGCTCCGCGTCCAACGGGTCATCGACGGTGCCGACGGCGCGGACGACAGTGGCTCCAAAGGTGAACGCCACTAGCAGCACCAGCAATGCGGCGACCAGGGCCCCTGCAGCAGCAGCGACCGCGCTTCTCGTCACTTCGCTGGTTGTCGCGTGGACGCGCGTGGTGTGAGAAGGGGCCGCAACCATCTGGACACTTTGCGTCACTCCTTCTGAACCGACAGTATTGTAATGGACTCTTTCCTTCCATGTTGAAATTGAATGCAAAACTGAACGTGTCTGTCTATTCCTATGTTAGTTACGCCTCAAAAAGGAGAATGCAAGAAGAAAAAAAGAGGCAAAATGAGTTCAGCAGATGAGCGCGACGTTGTCGATCCGCTTGGACGCGCGCGAGGACGGGGAAGACGAGGAGCTGGACGTGAGTAGCTCGCGGGACTCGTCGTCGTCGTCGTACTCGTCGAGCGCCTGCTCGTCCACGCTGAAGCGCTTGTGCAGGTAGAGCTCCTGCGCGGGCGAGAGGCGGCGCTGCTGGGTCTGGTTCTGGTTCTGGTTTTGCTGCGCGTCGAGCGCCGCGATCTGGCCCGTCGGGTAGCGCACGCACATGGGCGTCCAGCTATGCTCAAAGTGGAAGAACACGAGCGCCGAGATCATGAGCCCGAGCACCACGTCCACAGTGTAGTGCTTGCGGCCGGAGATGCAGAGCCCCGCGAGCACCAATAAATAGCACACTCCCAGGAACCAGCGCAGCCCCGAGAAGCGCAGGAAGTTGCGGTCCAGCACGCGCAAGTAGAGCAGCACGGCACTGTTCGTGTACGCCATGTGGCCCGAGAAGATCAGGTCGCCGCACGAGTTGTAGTTGCCGTACATGGGGCCCACGCGCGTGACGATGTCGATCCAGTTCTGTGGCGGGAAGTACGTGGTGCTGCCGATGCGGCAGTGCGGCGCCGGGCCCGGCAGCGACGTGAGCGCGATCGTGAGCATGCGCAGGAAGTAGCAGACGGTCGCACAGCGGAAGAAGGCGGACATCACCACCACGCGGTTCTCGCGCTTCATGAAGTACGACTGCAGCATGAACACGATCGGCACACCGGCCGTGAGGAAGTCGCTGAGCGGACGCCACTTGGAGTCCACGGCCTGCTCGGGGATGAACATGAAGCCCAGGTCCGGCAGCGGCGTGCTCGACGGCACGTGCAGGTAGAACGCGATGTTGACCGCGAACATCATCACGAGCGACACGGCCACGAAGATCTCGGCGTGCTCACCCAGCGATCGCATCGAGCGGTCCACCCGCGAGCGCACAAAGTGGCGGAAGTAGAGAAACGAGACGGTGAAGAGCAGCCAGACGCCGCCCCACGTCGCGCGCGTGTGGTGCTCTTCCGGCTCAACCACAAACTTGAAGAAGAGGATCCAGTCGAGCACGCCGAGCACGACGATCGCAACTGTGAAGAGCATGAACACGAAGAAGCCCAGCAGCTCGCGCGGGTCCACGGCGCGGCAGAAGTCCCAGAACTTGGCGTTCTCGTTGGACATGGACGCCCCCAAGCGCAGCGAGATTGGCAGCGTCTCGCCAAAGTTGATTGAGAGCGACTTGTCGAGACTCGCCGCGATCGACGATGCCGGCCCCGACATCTTGCGCTTCGTGCGCGTGAACGACGAGTTCACGAACGGCAGGTACGACGTCATCTCTCACGCGATCGGTTCAATCAATCCCGAGACTCTGTGTGTTCGTCGCTCTTCTTCTTCCCAAAGGCGATGAGGACCTGGAAGAGGAAGCTGCCCGTGCGGAGAGTCCGTCTGGTTGCCGAGTGAATCGAGAGACGCAGAGGAAGAGACGCTGACGCACGAAGCAGACACCGCAAGGCAGCAGTGGGGGCAGAGAGGGCGGGTGGTCTGGTCTGGTCGTGAGAGCTATTCACGCGAGTCGGCTCAAATGGGAGTGCTTGGCTTCGGCTTTCTCGCTGGCCTCCTCGATCCTCTCACTCCAGCCCATACAAATTCTCCCATATGGTGCGGTGGGAGTGATGATTGGTCGAAAATCTGAAAAACGGCTAAATCCTGATTTTCAAATGTTTACTCACATTCACTCTTGAAACTTGAAATTTGGTTTGTGGTTTCAAAACCTTTCTGCATGGATACCTACGGTATCCACACACTAAGTTACCTGTGCAGATGAATGTTTTTTTCTTGCGACTCAGCTACATTCTCCGTTCGGAGTACAACAACACGATGCTAAATGGGATACCCAAGATCTCTGTCATCACCTGAGATCCATAGCAATGTGCTTTTTCACTGTGGAGCTGAAACGTTCCACTACAGGTCTATCCGTGTTGAGAGGTTTTACATTTCCAAATTTGTATCGAAAGTGACTCTTATGAAATTTGACTGCTATCATCCAAAATTGAAGATAACAACTAACTTGGACTGTACTCACGACCAGTGCGAGTGCTCTAATCAACTGCATTGCATTTGCACCTATTGCAAATGTATGGCAAAACTGTCAGTCCCCAACTGGAGATACATCTTAGGCCGGCGATTGAATAAGAAACATTTAGCCTTGACACCCTCGCTTCCAATCCTGCCAAGTCCTGCCAAGCGCAGGTTCACAGCAGTGAAGCAGTCCCTTGATGTGAGCAGCGAGAACGAGTGCAGTCCAACGAGATGAAGAGGTGAAGTAGATGCTTCCACCTTTATCGTCTGCACAATTTGAATTAGACATTGGATATATTTTCTGAATTTTGGACAAAGTGCAGGCTAGCTGCAAGTACAGTATATCGCGAAAGAGAATGAGCGCATTCCCTGCCAGCGACATGAGTCTTTGTCTGTTTGAGCAAGCTTGTGGAGTTGTGAGGGCATCTGTCGAGCTTGGAGCATTCCTTTTGCTCCAA
>JAASGK010001358.1:0-10228 GCA_023334195.1 Globisporangium emineosum
CACGGAGACGAGGATGCGGGACTTTTGGAATAGGATCGAGGCCGAGACGTTGCTGCACTCTCTGGACAGTCTGGAGACGAAGATCCCGCTTTTGGAGGCAAGCCTCAAGCGAATTCGCGATAACTGGTGGAGCGTGGACACGCAGGCTGAGCGTCAAAGCTGCCGAGGGAATGAGAGGACGGACGTTGTTCGCAGCGGCTGGCTGAGGGGGGCTTTCGGCTGACCATTTGAATGATTAATTGATTCACGGGAAGCGAGACATGAGTCAACGGAAGCGCAGCCTCGTCTCTCGTAATGATGCATCAGAATGTCATTCCCATCGCAAAAAAATAACTCGCTCTTGGACTCCTGAGCAGCTCATTTTCGACAGATACCTCCTTTCTTGTACTGCACCTCTCCGCTTTGAGCTTCTCGTACAAGAGCGCGTATCATAGAGCGAGCGCGATGCGCTTCTAGAGACTTCAAGGAGATTGAATTTGCCAATACGCGTGAAGCCATGTTCAATCACAACTTGGTTGTGAATGCAGTAAATAGGGACTTGTCACTTTAGTGGGAGATTTCGCTGAGACATGTGACTCAACCTACAACTCCCTGTTCAAACTTAGCCTATAAACCACCTACATTTTGTGAGTGTTGGTCTTAAGGTTCAAACCCACCACCGATTGGCCAAAACAGTGTTTATCCTGTGATTTGCCAGTGATGATTGGCCAAAGCCCTTTTGTCCCATTTAATTTGATTTTTGTATCGATCAGGGGATAACCTCTTTATAAATTATAGAGGCTCTCTTTCAGACTTCACTTGGGTAAGCAAGCAGAAATTCGATCTTTAAACAGGTATGTGAATGATGGTTAAGGAGTGATTGCATGTTTTGTCTGAGAGCAAGGGGGCTTGCAGGTTGAGTTGAAAATGAACCCTTCTGAAAGCGCCACCAATGCTTCCACGTCCCGCGGAGCAGGCGAGGGCCTCATCGACGGCGTCGCAGAGCTCTCTTTCGTCACAACCACTTTGCCCTCCTTCGACGCACTTGCCTCGTCTGCTCAAGCCCCCGAGATCCGCAACGACCAGCACGATCCAATGGCTCCACGACGACGCTCCAACAAGAAACAGCAGTCCACGCAGGCAGCTCCAGAGCGTGCTTCGCCTCAACAGCAGCCAGCGAAAGAGTCGTCTTCAAAGGTGGTCGACTATTCTATGGCTCCAACGATGGGATTTGCTGCGACCCACGCGCAGCTGAGCGACGATGTGCGTGGGTTCGTGGATACCGTGATCGAGCAGGCGGGAAAAGACGCCGCGCGCGAGCATTTGGCGGTACACATGCGCAGAGGACTGCAGCAAATGGACACGTTCTTACAGCAACAGCACACGGACGAGAATGGTAATGCGCTGCAAGACTTCGAAGCGGTGGTGGCGCGGGAGTCAGATCTCTGGAATGACCATGTGCAGCAGGCGCGCGAGAGCCCAGACATGGGCGTCCAGGAACGCAACCTCCAAGCATCGCTGCAGGTTGACATGAAAGGCTTGGATCTGAAAGCAGGTCGTCCCGGGCGACCTGACGATGCAGTCTACGAGAACTCCGAGTATGCGCGCAAGTACATGCCGAGAGGCAACTTCATCGCCGAGTGGACCTCTCCCGCATCAGGAGCAACGCTGCACTTTCCAATCATCCGCGCGTATCGCAAATTCACGGGTCAGGAAGACGACGGGGAAATGAAAGGAGCGATCGGCGAAGAGCTGCTCTCCAAGTTCTTCACGAAGCCGAAGGAGCAGACGCGCCACGTAATCTCGACGACCAAGGAGAACGGAGAGGCGGGCCACCTGGCTGTGCTCAAGCGGGGCGATGGCCAGTACCTGTTCGCGATGGGCTCGAAGAACACCCACTTGGTGGCGCTTTCTCTGGAAGATATTGTGAGCGCGTGCAAGGCGGGGTGCAAAGAGGGCAACGACCCGTACGTTGCTGCCGGTCCGATCGCTCGTGCGTTGATGAAGATGGTCGCGAGACTTTCCGACGCGCACCGCGAGTGGCTCTGCGAGTTCCTCTGGCAGACACGCATGACTGCGTCGTTTGAAATCCTCTGCCCGAGCCACCAGCACGTGCAGCTGCTGGACTACATCGACGAGGACACGCCCGTGTTCTACGGCTTCTCACTCCCGTCGTTCACGCACATGGCCGGTGCCGAGATCTGCGTGAACCCCGTGCTCCCGTACGAGCTCATGCGCGCGATCGGCGTCCGCACGGTCGCGTACAAGGTGGTGCCGTTCACGGCGGAGCTCTACGAGCAGACGCTGGTGGGCATCAAGGCCAGCTACCAGCACGAAGGAGCGGTGAACCTCTTTCTGGACGACGCCGCGTGCGTCATCGGCATGGAGAAGTTCAAGACCGTGTGGTACGTGTCGCTGCGCGCGATCCGCGAGAAGGCCAAGGCGTTCTGCAACAAGCTGTACCCACAAAAGGCGCCAAAGCAGCCGCAGGGCCCGGAGAAGGTGCTCGAGGACTCGAAGGCGCAGATCCAGAAGCGCTTCGTGGCCATCAAGGCGTACCTTGCGATCTCCTCGGACGTGGCGTACGCGTATACTGACCTGGGGAAGCGCTTCGTCGAGTACCTCTTCGAGGAGAAGCTCGCGGGCGACAAGAGCGCCGAGGAGGTGAAACAGGTCAAATCCCGCGTGGCCGACCTGTTCCCTGTGGTCTGGAAGGAGTTCCTGGCCCACACGCAGCTCAGCGACGTCGTGGCGGCGCAATAGAAACATATAATAGAGAGACCATCAAATCACACAATCCATCATTAACCACAAACAAGCACATCCATGTATAATTTAATTTACCTTTGCCCCACTCTCTCTACGGAGCCTTCTTGTTGAGCGCCTCTAAATAATCCACGCGCTCGCCATCGGCCTCCAGCGCGTCGAGCACCGCGAACTCGGTCGAGTTGGCGCTCGAGGCGCTGAGCACGCAGCGCGTGCAGAACGTCATGGCCACCTGGTTGAGCACTTTGCTCTGCGGCGTGGGCAGGAACATCGTCTTCTGCACGCGGCAGCGAGAGCAGACACTCGCCTGGCAGATGCGGCACTTCTTCTTCTCCTTGGAGCCGGAGAACAGGCCGCCGCCGAGGCTCTGCGCGCACAGCGAGCACACGCTCGGGTTCGTAGGGGTCTGCGCTGATGCTGACGCAGAGCCTGATTGTGAGACTGCGGTGTCCACTGCGCTGGAGCTGCTCGAGGACAAGATCGAGCTGCTGTCCGCCGAGTCCCGGTTCGCCTGTCGCTGCTGCGAGGTGCGCAGCATCCGCTCGAGCTTCTTCATCTCGGAGCAGTGCACGTTGCGCCAGTCCGAGACCGAGACCTCGGCGGCCATGAGCGCCGCGAGGCTCGAGGTCGCGTCGCCCAGCGGGTGGATGAAGCCGCGGATGAACACCTCCACGCAGTTTTCCTTCTTCTGGCGGAAGATGTGCGTGAACGAGATCGTGGCGCGCACCAGCTGGAACTCGGGCAGGTCGCGGATCTCCGGGAGCTCCACCGAGTGGCGCATGTGGTAGCCGATGCGCTCGCCGTTCGGGGTCTTCGCGAAGCCCACCGACTCGATATAGAGCACGTCGCGCACGCGCATGACGGCGCCCACGAGCCGCGACACGAGCGCCTTGACCGCCCATTTAATGCTCAACTCGCGGAACGGGTTCGACTCGCTCGGCTTGAAGATGCGCGCCAGCACCTCCCAGTCCGCGTAGCCGTCCTCGCAGTACGCCGTCTTGAGCTGCATGTCGGCGGTCGTCGGGTTCAGCGCGCCGTACATGACGTCGTCCAGGTTGCCCTGAATCGTGCCGAACGTGAGCAGCGTGGAGAGCACACCCTTGAACTCGGTGCTCTCGTCCGACTCGCCCTGCGAGTCGCCGGACTTGTTGCTCGCGGTGTCGTCCAGACTGCCGCTGCGCTCCTTGTACACGCGGATGTCCTCGCGCTGCTTGATCTTCTTCCAGCGCTTGTCGTCGATCACGCCGCCGTGCACCGTGAGCAGCTCGTGGTACTCGGCCACGGTCTTCTTCACCACGGCCTCGGCCGCCTTCTCCAGCTTGCGCTCGTCCTCGTGCGACAGCGACAGCGGCGGGAACGGGTTCGTCAAAAGCGGGAACTTGGTCATCGTCGCGCTCTCTTTCAGTGAGTGAGCTCTTGCGCGCGCGTTGCCGAGTGACAACTGAGCTGAGAGGCTCCAAGGCGCAGCCAAGAGCGCGCTTTTGCGATGGGTGGGCTGTGATGTGGAAACGGAACCAACCGAGACGCGGCTGCTGCCCAGCGGTCCCTTCCCTCCTCTCCCTCCCCTCCCTCCCGTCTACATCAGGTTGTTGCTGTTTGTCCATTGCCATTGCTCAGTGCACACGCACTCTATGGCTGACGTGCTCTCCAACGCCACGACGGGAAAGTGCGTGGGGTCCTGATTGGCCTTTCTCAGCTCACCAAAAGTGGACCCATGCGCGCTCGGTTTTATTGGGTCAATAACCTATCTAAAATAATCCTGTATTACATAATATAATGCACATGTATGAACAAAAAAATGACGTAGGGTTCTCTTTCTACAGAGGATTAACATACAGGGGAGGCATCGAAATGGATGCTGATGGGAAATTTTATCCATGTGTATACTTGATAAACTGCTCTAATCAATCGTAATATTTTTGAGACAAGCTGATTTAATTCGAAAGGGTTTGCTGCATGCGTGTAAAACGCAATTGCTTGTTTACAAAACCAGCATCGACACGACACGTGATTGATGTCTGCCGCTTTGCCTTCAGCCAAGCGCTCGACACCGAAGCGCCAGACAATCGCCAATGCGCTTCTTACACCCCAGGTCCGCATGCACAGCCCACCCATGTTTCATATCCGTCGCCACAGAGCACCACACACGCTCCCTTGCCGTGTTATTAATGGAAACAACTCACCACCACCACTTGACGCAAGCGACCAGTGTGCATGGATGATACATCTATTTACTTTTGTTCTTCATTCGTGAGCTCGGTTGAGTTATCGGTCGCGTCGTATGTTGAATAGCTTGATCGCCACCTGCTGCAACCCACTTCACTCTACTCCCATCTGCTTTCAGTTACATTAGCTACAGCATCTTGGGCTCAGATCACCCTCGTCGGTTCCTTCTTCATCGCTCTTCTTCGCTCATTTCTATCGCTTCTTGTCCTGCCACCACCACGTCTTGACCGTGCCGTCGTGCGAGCTGGAGGCCATGAGCGCCTGCTTCTCGTGCCACTTGGCGTTGTACGTCACGCCCTGATGGCCCGCGAGCTTCTCCAATAGCTTGCCCGTCGCGACGTCCCACACATACACGGCGCCGTCCTCGGACCCGCCGAGCACGAACGCCTCGCGCGGCCCAAACGACGCGCGCACGACGTTCTTCGCGGTGTTCTGATGGCCCTTGAAGCGCTGGATCGGTCGTTGTTCCAGCTGCGAGCTGCTGCGGCTCGTCGACGTGAAGCCTCCGTTCACGTTGCTCGTCGCAAATCCGTGACCGCCACTGGTGTTACTGCTACTGCCGCCACCGCCTCCACCGCTATTACCTCCGTGGGTTGTCAGGTGCGCGCGCGGTGCGTTCAGCATGCGCAGGTCCCAGAGGCGGTTGCTGTTATTCCGCGAGCCGCTGAGCAGCGTGTAGCCGTTAGACGCCATCGACACGGACGTGACTTCCCCCAGCGTCTGCCGCAAAGTGTGCACGCAGAGCCCGCTGAGGATGTCCCAGAGGCGGATTGTGCCGTCTTTCGAGCCGCTCACAATTAGGTTCGCGTGGCGATTGAACTGCGCGTCGCAGACGGACGCGATGTGGCCGCGGAACGTCTTGGAGATCACGCCCGTTTGGATGTCAAAGAGCCGCACGGTCTGGTCGTAGCCACCCGTGACGAGATGCGTCTCGCTCGGGTGGACGTTCACAGAGTAGATGTCGCCTCCGCTCTGGCTCTGCAGCGTCGCCACACAAGCGTTCGAGGAGAGCGAGCCACCGCTAGTTTCCACAGTGTTACGGCTCAGTGACGACGACTGCATCACGTTGGCTCCGCGGTAGCTGTTGCCCGCGTCGTCCTCGCCAGTCTCGCCCAGCGCCGCCGAAAGATCCGCGAGCGCGTTGCGAAGATCCCAGATCTTGACTGTGCCGTCGCCCGACCCCGAGTAGAGCATGTCGCCTGCGCTGTTGGACGACAAGTACCAGATGCGCGACGAGTGGCCGCGCAGATCTCGGGACCACGTCTCGCAGATCTCGCCCATACTGTCGCTTGGGCTTGTGTTGTCGCTGCCATCCGTCGTGGACGGGAAATCCACGGGCCAGAGCTTGATCGTCGTGTCGCTCGACCCGGACGCGAGGAACTCGCCGTCTTGACCCACGAACGTCACGTATTTCACGTTCTGCGAGTGGCCGACGTACGTGCTCTTCACGGCGTTCGGCAGCACTTCGCATTCAAAGTCGTGCACGAGTGTCGTCACTTTCGGGATCGTCTTCGGGTGGTACCGGCTGAACTCCATCTGGTACGCGACCGACTGGTGCAGCAGGTTCACGAGGCGGTTGTCCGGCATCTCGATGCGATGTGCGTTTGCTTCGTCGGTCGTCACCAGTTCGTCCAGTTCGAACGTCGCGCGCAGCTGCTCGACGAGTTTCTCGCGCGACCGCACGACGCCCTCCCAGTCGCGGAACGCGTCCACTTCGCCCACGGACTTGCATGTGAGCAGGTAGCAGAGCTCCTTGAACTCGCTACGGTTGGTCATCGTGGAGATCTTCTCGAGCGGCTTGAGGTGGGTCGTGAGGAACGTGAACGCCTTCTGGTACTCCTGGCGGTCGATCAACTCGAGGTACTCCTGCTTGCAGACCGCGTAGAGGAACCCCTGCTGCGAGTGGAACTTCTTGAGGTTCTTGTTGAGCAGCTTCGCGACGAGGTCCCAGTCGCCCTCGAGGATCGCCTTGGTCATGCGGCGCAGCGCGTCCTTGTCCTGCAGTTTCTCCGTCAGCTTCACGTTCGCCTCGTCCTGGATCGTCGCGCTCGACATGTTGAAGCCCTCCTGCTGGAGGTACTGCACGATCATGCCGAGCAAGTCCTTCTTGATCTGGCCGTTGTTCTGGTCGAACGTCGCCTCCGGGGGGATAGTCGTGCGGTGGTAGCCCACATGCGACCACATCGCAGACGATGACGGCATGCCGCCGTTCGCGACAGCAGCAGCAGAGCTGGCGCTCGGAACGCTGTTGTGGCTCACGCTCTTGCGGATGTGTCCAGCCTTCGCGCCAGACAGCGCTGCAATTGCTGTAGATGACGACTTTGCGCTCGAGGCGTCTGCGCTTTGCTTCTTGCTTCGCGTCGCGGCTGCTGTTGTCGTTGTTGTTGTTCCATTGGCAGCGTCGTCAGTGGCGCTCGCGGGGAGACCGCTCGAAGGGGTCTGTTCGCTCATAATGTGGATGCGTTCTGTTGCTGTTTGGCTTCAGAGGATCGCGCTCGCACGCTCACTCACTCGTCACTAAAAAAAGCACACGCACGAAAGGGCGAGCACCTTGGCTCTTGTTGGCTATATACACAGGTGCGCGCACACGCACGCAGAACAGGGAGGCAGGTCGAGAGGGCAGCGATGGCGATGGCGCGCGTCTCCAGCGGCATTTACAGGCGAATGCGGCCGATCACATGCCCTTCTCCAGTACCGGTTTAACACCGGTATTAGGAAAGGGAAGGCATTCTTCAATACTGACTCATACCGGTATATCAAATGTAGTACCGATATACCTGTTAAAACCGGTATAACAGAAATTGAAAATCACCCAAAAACGTGTGTGTGTTTTGTGTGTGTGTGTGAAAGGCATTATCAAACACACTGGGACCATCATCGATGGCAATCGTCATCGTCATGCTTGCGCATTTGCTTGCTGTGGCCACACACAAGTCAAGCCAAAAGCAACCACATCAACGCGCTCTCGCGTGTATTCGCTTCTTCGTCTTCCTTTCTTTCTCAATTTGTTAGTAAAAGCGATTATTGTTCCTCCTTCTTCTCTCCCTCTCTTATTTTTCAAACGTCACACGACAGCAACACGCATGTGATGCGGATGCAAGAGCTCCTGTAGCTTAGTGGGCCTTGGTCTGGTTGGCGACGCCGGCGATGCGAGCCTTGATCTCCTCCTGGTTGCCCACGTAGCGGCCGGTGAGCGGCGCGATGGCGTCCGGGTGCGGCACCGGCTTGAAGTTCTCGTCCAAATCGTACACGAGTGGCACACCAGTTGGGATGTTAAGACCCGTGATGGTGTCCTCTGGGATGTTGTCCAGGTGCTTCACCAAAGCGCGCAGGCTGTTGCCGTGCGCAGCGATGATGATCTTCTTGCCGCTCTTGATCGCTGGGATGATCGTCTGCTCCCAGTATGGAAGCACACGCTCGCCCGTGGTGGCGAGCGACTCCGCGAACGGCAGCAGCTCCTTTGGCACGTCCTGGTACTTTGGGTCGTTGCCAGGGTAGAACTCGCTCGACGCGTCCAGCTCTGGAGGAGGGATCGCGTAGCTGCGGCGCCACACCATCACCTGATCAATGCCGTGCTTCTCCACGGTCTCCTGCTTGTTCAAGCCGGTGAGCGCGCCGTAGTGACGCTCGTTCAGGCGCCACGAGCGGACCACAGGGATCCACATCAAGTCGGTCTCCTCCAGGATGTTCCACAGCGTCTTGATCGCGCGCTTGAGCACCGACGTGTACGCAAAGTCAAACTTGAAGCCCGCCTCCTTGAGCACCTTTCCGGCGTCGTGCGACTCCTTCTCACCCGTGGCCGAGAGCGGCACGTCGTGCCAGCCCGTGAAGCGGTTGTCCACGTTCCACTGGCTCTCGCCGTGGCGAATCAACACGATCTGGTACTTAGCTACAGAAACACACATCATCATATACACAACGTAAAGTGAGCATGAGTTACATGTAAAGAGATCTCCCAGGAGGGACATGCGCGTCGACCGCCACCACCACCCTCTCCTGCATGAGCATGAGCCCACGCTCATCTCGCAAAGGCGCGCACACACACATGCGCAGAGAGGGAGAGAGGAGGCGAAGGGAGGGAGGGAGGGAGTCGTCGAGCTCCGTTCAGGCAGAAGCAACGCACACGTACCAGCCATCGTCTTGGTCTTCTTGCTCTGGTTTTTTCTGCTTGGGGGGCGCTTGTGACTTGCACAAAGAAACTCGAAATGAGGTGCGTGACGCGCGCGCGCGTGCGCCGAGTGTGTCGAACCTCTTGAAAGCGATCGAGCAGATTCGAGAGGGTATGGTTGGTTTTATGCTCCCCCAATTGGATAAAAACATGCGACGCGCACGTTTTTATTGGGTAATTTAGGATAGGGTCAAAATTTAGAAATTTTATAGAGTCAATAGTATGTAGATTCTAAACATTGCTTAAATCGGTACCAAATTAAAGATAAAATGAGATTTACAACGACAAAATGTAAAAAAATTAGATTATTGACGCAATGGTTGCGGCTCTAAATACCGGTGTCGCAAATGTCGGTAATCATGTCGACATTTTTATTTAATAATGTCAAACTGTTTTAAAAAATAATTTGCGGTTTTGAAAAGTTGAAAATCGTCGAGAACATTTCCGTTTCTGACATTTCTGAAAGCTACCGTCAACAGTGTAGAAATATGGACAGGAATCCAGTTTTCAACACAAATACAACTTACATTTTGTATGTGCAAGTCTAAAACAATCTGCCAGAAAAACGTGCGCCACGAGCGGTGTGGAGCGAAGAGCATGCGTGGTATAAACACACAAGAACTGGTTAGCTGTTGCGACCATCAGAATGCACAAAGTTGGACGAGCCGCACCTTGTACTCGTCAAACCAGATCCCGCCGCTCTGCTTCTTCAGCAAGCTTCGCAGCGCCTGAGGTGCACGACAATGTTGGTTGAATGGCGTACAACCTCACAGGCAGCTCAACGAAACGATCGTGGCATAGCTCTGGGAGCTCCGTTCCCAACGATTGTTCAAGGGCATCGAGATCTAAGGTGGGGGAAATGGAGAGCAAGCAAATGCACATGCAAGGTTCTCATCAGCCACGCTGTGCTGAATAGAGATAGGCACAGCTCGTCGTTACCAGAGCTCTTCGCGGGCGAGTTCTTGAGCTTCGCCTTGCGCTGAAACCAGCTCACGACATCTGTATCCACGTGTCCACGCCAAACAACGCGCGAGCTCAAGCAAACTTGTAGCAAATACAACGCACAGCGTTATTAAGGCCAACGTGGGC
>JAASGK010001359.1:0-10223 GCA_023334195.1 Globisporangium emineosum
ACTGCCCTTTAATAGGAGTATTCAATCCTTTTTTAGGAGTAAACTGCGTACGCTGTTTCTGACCAAACCACTCGATGAAATCTGGTGAAACCTCCTTTGATCGTTTTATCTCATCAAGGCGCTTCGATTGATGTAAAAAAACAAGGGGTAAAAAAAGCGTCCTCGTTGCCCCCGCCCACTGTAAACTGGTCGAGTGCATTGAACTGAAAGTTTACATTACAAGAAGTTGCGTTGTTGATCTGCTCGTACGTGCTAGTTTGTCCAGCAGCGAACAGTTACCAGGAGCTGACTGCGACTTTGATCAGGCTACACGAGTTGCTCAAGTCAGACACCACCTTCAAGCACAAGAAATCATCCGAGATCCAGGATCTATCACGTCGCATGCAGCGTCGGAGCTACTCAGATTCATCGCGCCAGTAAACTCGAGCCAAACTGAAGCAGGTGTGCATGACGGAGAACTTCTTGTACACAATCACGTCGTGTTCGAGCCTGGGCAATTTTCGTGGAAAGCAGGTGCTCAGAGCAAAGTAGCGACACCGCTGTCCATCTCACAAGCAACCCAAGTGTACGCGATGTTGTTGAGGTCCATGATCGATGACGCCATGGAGCAGAGTCACATCAACCGAGCCAACATCCAGGAGGCACTTGATCACCCAAGTGACTTCCTGCTGAAAAACTTCTCGGAATCCTGGATCGACTGCTCTGAAGCGGGTCTTCAAGCGATTCGCAACGTCGTCGGTTATCTGGACGTCGTCTGAGCGTGCCTTTCGACGGTTCCAATTAAGCTTGCATCTGCGGTCGTGGATCCCAAGTCATCTTCGATCCGTACCGGTAAGTCCTTCTTCATCTTCTTTCCTACAAACTTCAGTTCATCATGATACAAAATCAACAAGTTGCGAAATGAAAACGATCACTTTGGATTCTGGTCATTGTTACAGACTTTTTCGTTTCTAGAGAACAACAGACAGGCAAAAACAGGAGCAAGGGGGAATTCGAGACAAATTACATTCTTTCTTCAGGACTCAAAAGCCATTCATCCACGACGACAGTATTTTGTTGTCCGATTACAGTGTTACGCGATCTGCGATGACGACGCGGCCCACGCTGCCGATCCGTAGAGCTCGTTGATTGCGTCCAGGTCACCCTGACTCAGGCCCTTGCGCTGGCCGATGACCTTCGTTCTCGCGGTGTCACAGATGCCCTTCACCGGCTCCACGCAGGAGCCCGACTCGTCGTTCAGGCCGCAGAACTTGGTGCCGTCCGCCACGCAGTTGGTTTTGACCGTCGAGCTGCAGATGGTCGGGTAGCAGAATCCGTAGGACATCGGGTAGTGCATCACGCTGTCTGGGTCGTAGGCGCCGCCGACGCTCACGTCGCGCTGTTTCATCTCGGCCCAGAGCGACTGCGAGATGTCGTCCCAGAAGACACAGATCTTGCGGCCCGGGTGCTGGTGCTCGTGGTAGAGGCCAATCGAGTGGCCGATCTCGTGCATGGCCGAGCCGTAGTTGGTCTTGAGGCTGTCATCGATCTCGAAGCAGCGGTCTGCCAGGTTCATGATCTGCGGACCCACGTCGTTCACGCCGATGCTGCTGTTGCAGTCGCGGCCGGTGGACGGGTGCTTGAAGTCCACGTAGTTGACGCAGCCCTTGCAGTACGACGTGAGCTTCTTGGACTTGCAGGTCGAGATGGGCAAGAAGCGCACGTTCGTGTGATCCTCGTAGACCTTCATGGCGTCGCCAATGTACGACTTCTGGGTCGTCGTGAACGGGTAATCCGAGTTATAGTCATAGCAGACCACGCCGCCGTCCCACTTGCGGTTGGCGTCGACCACCGCGAGCGACAGGCGGCGCTTCTCCTCGCGGCGCTTGGCTTCTTCCGCGAGCTTGTCCTGGAAGACCTTTTGGTCCGGGCATGAAACCTGGGTCGCTTGGTCGTGTACTTTCTCGATCAGGTAGCACCCTGCCTGGCCGCGCGAGCAGGCCACGTACGCGTTGTCCGCGTAGTAGTGCAGGCTACGGTGCTTGAGCGTCACGCCGTTGATGACGCAGTCTGCTTTGCTCTGCGCCTTCTCGAGCGCATCGAGCGCCTTGGTTTCGTCAACGACTTGCTTGTTGTTGGCATCCGCTCCGGCCACGCGGATGTGCAGCGTCACCTTGGAGGACGCGGCGCTCGCCGTCATGGTGCAGAGCGCAAGCGTCGCCGCTGCGCACACGGAGCTCCATTTCTGCCAGCCGACCATCTTTGCTTTTTCTTCGGGCTCGCTCGGTCCTGTGTGTTTGGCAGGGGAGGACAAATTACGTTCTGATGGGCCGAGGCGCGCGTGGGTGAAACAAGCGACGGCAAAGGAGGGGGCGGGCGTTGATGGTCCCACTGAACCGAACCTTTTTTACTGTTTGGGATCGCGATAGGGAAGAAGAATCACCGAATGAATGCACTGATACAGCAGCAGCGAGATGGCGATGGAGTTCGATGCGGCGGTGCGCTTGACAGCCAGGCAGGAATATGAATGAATAGGTGAGCCGTCTGGCATGGTCAACCGCGTGGGTTTCCTTTACATTTGGTGTCTGACGTTGTGACTTTGGGGAGCGAGCAAATCCGAATTTAGCCTCAATTTTGGCGCCGAGTCAGTAATTAGACTTGGCGTTTGTATGGATGGAGAGAGCGAGCGGGCAACCGTTGCGCAAATCCAGCTGCTGGGGCGCTGTGTCCGACACCTGCCGCACCAAAAGACGCACTGGCTTGAGATGGCGATCAGTCAGTCAGCCATGTGGGTGTGCTGTGATAGAAAATGTAAACAACCGTCTGGAGCAATGCGCATGAACACATGCGAAATGCATCTGTCCAACTGGACGAACTTTCAATGCGCTCTTGGCTTTCCGAATCACTTTCTACCACGTAAAAATGACCAGGAATATGCACTGTAAGCAAAGCGTGCAATCGTCTGAATTACCAATGACCGCAAAGTCCAGGGAGAGAAACAGAATGAAGGCGGACGACATGATACGACGCAAATGTTGCTGTGAGTAATTCATTTCGCAGGATATCGCGCACTTCTATAGAAATCCGACCATGCGATTGTGCTGTTTGAAAAAGATGAAAAATAGTGCATTGATAAGCCTGAGGCTCGATCGATCTTTTATTATCTGCGAAAAAGAAATAGATGAAGCGATCACGTCTGTCAACAAAAACTCATGAGGTTTGGTAGAATGCTCCTCGCCATCTTTAGCGGCTCTTGGAGATACTTTTGGAGCTCCTTCTTTAGCTTCTGACGTTAACTGCACACACACACACGTGGGGAACGCGGAGAAGTGTGAAGCGCTCCATCTGGTTCTGCAGCACCAGAAATACTTGCGATACCCTTGGATACGCTGCGCTATGCATCAGCACCCTTCACTTTGCTGCTGTCTTGTCTGAAGAAGACGGGTGAGAAAGCAGCAGCACGCGCGATTCATTTTCATTTGGAGCCACTTCCAAAATATAGAAACCACTTGATATTTGTATGCGTCTCACCAAAGATGCCCCAATGATATTCCGGATCTTATACTTCATACTGTATTTGTACCGTTTATCGGATAATTTTGGTGTGCCTTTGTTTTGGAGCGTGAGAGAGCGAGAGAGAGCGACAATGAGCTCACCATCTGATTTCGCAGCACGCCCGCCCGATCTTTCACAAAAATGTCCAGTTCCGCCAGCTCCCTTATCTCAGTACATTTCCAGCTTGCTCTGAAACTCTGTGGGAGTCACGTGCCCAGGCGACCCCTCCCCACTCTGCGACTCGCGCAAATCCACGAACGCCATAACTAACGGGAGGAAGAATGCTCGCTGCCGGTCTGATGAAAAACGCGGTGCTGGTCGTGCTGGTGGCGGTGGCGCTCGCGGCCTCGACCGCTGACGCCGCGGGGCTCACGTACCCCAAGTGCGCCGAGGGCGGCGAGGGCTGCTGCGCGTTCGGCAGCGGCCTCATGAAGAGTCCCGGGTATGCCGTCGTGCGCATCGAGGTGGACACAATCATCACGTGCTCGCACGGCGACCTCAAGTGCTTTGCCGGCAACCCGAACCTGCGCGCGGGTCAGGAAGGACGTGACGAGATCGACTGTCCAGGTACGGATGGGTACATGCGTTTGCTGTGATTGTTGCTCGTGTGTGTGCGCTAACAAGTAGGTGTGTTGTGTTCTGATGGCGATGTGACTGTGAATGTACAGACTTTTCGGCGCTGGAAGAGTCGCGATCAGAGATTGAGTACTTGGACGGCGTGAAGTCGTCCACAACGAAGACCACGACCACGACCTCAAGCGAAGGTCCAGGTGCAGTCCACCCAGGCTCGCTGCGTCAATAAACACTCAACCTTATCTACCATCCAGGAAAGACCGAGGAAGGACAAGAATATCCAAGCTGTCATGAACGGAGACTTCCAGGCTTTCCGACTCGTCGTAATGCAACAACCAACCCACACGAAATGCCGAACATGCGTCCCAAGTAAATGCCGTAAGCTCGCATACGAACACAGAACCGAAGAAGAAGAGCAAGAGGTGCTGAAGAAGAGGAAGAAGAGGAAAGAGAGAGACGATGAAGAAGAAGCCCTCTCGCGGAATGACGAAGAAAGAACCGGATAAACAAGCTTAATGTGTCGACAAAATGTATGTATGATATGCGTGCCTGCCTCCCTCCCGGACTATTTGATTATTCGCTCTTTCCACTGTAGTTCGCTGAGCGTCATAACAATGCTGTTGGTCTTTCGCCCTTGACTTGCTACAACCGACTCCAGCTTCACGTGGGCTTTCAAACCCGACCGTAAGGAGACTCAAGTGAGTCCAACGAGTTGTGTTGAGTGGGTAAGAGCTTCACACCACTTCCAGACTGAGGATCTTCCATCAGAGAACGAAAATACGCCCAAATATTCGCACTCCTCAGCGTTTCACTGAGAACAACCTGCTGGCTTGGCTATGGCTCATTCATTCCATTGTCTGCTGGTGCCTCTTGCGCGGTGTTGGACATCAAACAAAGATTGGTAATTTACATTCTCGTCAACCCACTCGAGCAATTTCTCGACCAAAATTGCGTTCGAGAGCATGTAATTTACGTATATTGTGGGTAAGTTACATTGTGGCTCTCAAAATTGCGGCATCTGTTTGGTACGTGGAGATATTGTGTGTGACGACAAAGGAAGAAGAGAAGGAGGAAGCGCCTTCTTCGTCCTCTTCCTGTCGGTCGACACTTGGCAATCCGCTCCCTCACTCTCTCAAGCACCAGCACATACAACTGTCTCCATGGCGCTCTTTGTGTGGGGCTCGAACGCGTCGCAGCAGCTGGGACTCGGCGTGGATGACAAGGAGCTCTTCGATGTGGTATGTGGTGTATCTTTCTCGTTCTCCCATGGCACGACAGGAGAACCGCCGGCGCGGCGGCTTTTGCTTCACTATATCTCATGATCTAATAGCGTGTATATGTGTGTGGCTCTGTGCTCATAGCGTAAGGTGGAGGCGCTCAACGGCCAACTGGTGGTGGATTTCTCCGCGGGCGAGAACCACAGCCTAGCGGTGAACGAGTTTGGCGACGTGTTTGCCTGGTACGAATGGAATGCAGTGAAAATGTACCCATTAGCAACGATTATGTGCTGATACGCGCTGTGTGTGTGTGTGTCTCTCTCTCTCTCTCTCTCTCTCTCTGTTGTGTTCTCGTATATTGCAGGGGCCGTGGGAAAGAAGGGCAGCTGGGGCTCGGCCACCGTCAGGACCAGTTGGTGCGCACGCCGCAGCGCATCGCGGGGCTCGAGGGCCACCTGATCAAGAAAGTGTCGTGCGGCGAGATGCACTCGCTCGCGCTCTCGGTCTCGGGCCAAGTGTTCATGTGGGGGCTGCTCCCCGAGACGCGCCAGGTGCGCAACGACGGCATGTTCGACCACGCATCCGTGTCGCTGACCGGTCTCTCGCAAGAGGCCATGTCCCCGCGAGCGCTGCGCGACAACATGGCCGGCAACATCATGAGTCGCATCATGCGTGACTCGGAGCTCGTGTACGAATCGGCCAACATGCTGGGCGGCGAGAACGACACGGTACAGGACTTGGGGCAACAGAAAGTGCAGACTGTGCGCCACCCGTGCTTCGTGCCGCGACCGTGTCCGTCGCTGTCCAAGGTTATCATCATTAACATCGCCGCGGGCTTTGCGCACTCGCTCGCCTCGAGCTCGTGTGGCGCGGTGTTTAGCTGCGGCTACAATGACAATGGACAGCTCGGCACGGGCTCGCGCCGCAACTCGGCGGATTTCCAGCAAGTCAAGGCGCTCGATGGGTACTTCATTGAGCACATCGCGTGCGGGCAGCAGCACTCGCTCGCATGCTCTCGCATTGAGATCGCCCGCGAGACGCAGCAGAAATCTGGTGTGTGCTTCTCGTGGGGACTGGGCATTCTGGGCCAATTGGGGTCCGGTATCAACATCTCGTGGCTCCCGATGAGAGTGGAGATCGCGGAGCCAGTGGTCTCCGTCGCGGCTGGCAGCCACCACAGTGTCGCAGTGACCGATGTGGGCCACGTGTACTCGTGGGGCCACAGTGAGTACGGCCAGCACGGCGCAGGCGAGATGTTCTACGATCTGCAGCGCGGCTCGCACTATTTCTTCCCGCGCGTCCAGGAATCGCTCAAGGCCCAGGGTGTGTGCGTGAAGCGCGTCGCCTGCAGCTCGCACAGTACCTTTGCGCTCGCGAGCGACGGGAACGTGTACTCGTGGGGCTGGAACGCGTTCGGCGTGCTCGGCGTGGGCAAATATCAGCACTCCGTGCACCCTCAGAAAGTGTTTGGCTTAAAAGACAACACGGCGACGCACGTTGGCGCGGGCTCGAACCACGGCGCCGCGGTCGTAAAGCCGCGCGGCTGCCACTACTCGCTCCGGTACGACCAAGTGCTGAAAAACGGCGAGTTTGCGGACGTGGAGTTCGTTGTGAACGGCGGAAAAGCGCGTGAGAGCGCTCACAAAGTCGTAATTTGCGCGCGTAGTGGGTATCTAAAGGGTTTGCTGCGCGTGATCGCGATGGCTTCCTCTTTTGCAGCCATGACCACGACAGCAAATGAAAGTGATAGAGGCGATGGCGACAAGGACAGTGAGAGCAAGATGCTGGTGATCGAGGAGTTCAAAGACGTCGACGGTCAGGTGTTCCGCTCGTTCCTGGGCTACTTGTACACGAACCGAGTGGAGATCCCAAGCCACAAGCGCAAGGCGCTCGCGGATTTCGCGGTGCGCGTGTGCCACGATGACCTGGCGAACGAATGCCAGGACATGTGGCGCAAGCGGCGTCCGGAGAACGCTGGCGGGCTCGACGAGGTGCGTCAGTTCGGCAACGACATGCAGTCCATGGTGCTCGTGTCAGAGTTCTCGGATGTCGAGTTCCTGTGGCCGATCCACGATGCTGACGAAGACGAGACGAAGGATAGCGGAGAAACCGAGGTGACCAAGAGAACTGGACGATTTGAGCGCCTGCCTGCCCACAAAGCCGTGTTGTCCCAAGTCGACTACTTCCGCACGATGTTCACTGGCGGCTTTAGCGAAGGTGCGAGCTACTCGAGCTCGCCGTCGTCAACTACTACTGGCGATGCTGGCGTGCACGAGATTGAGCTGAACTACATGCACCGCGACGGCGTGTCGCTCGACGCATTCAAGAACCTACTGCTCTGGATCTATACGGGCTCGTTCGAGCGCCTGAAGGAGCTCGAGCCGAACGAGATGATGGACCTGTACGTCGGCGCGAGCCTCATCGGCTTGAATTACCTCGCGAGTCTCTGCGAACTCCAGCTCGCGGCGATCCTCGCGTACTTGGACACGGACTCGATCACGGCGTGTCTGGACTTCGCCGAGCGGTTCGATGCGCACCGCTTGAAGACGCTCAGTCGGCAATTGCTCGAGAAGAAGAAGCTGGACGAGGAAGAAGCGCAATACAAAGTGCGAGAACGAATGTAAAAAGAAGAAGGCGTGGCTTGAGCTGCTCAGGTACATTACATATGGTGTCTTTTCTCACTGATACACTGATGCTGCTGTTGCTTTTGCCTTCGCTCTGTGATGGTGGTGGTATCAAAATATACTTTGATGGATTGATGCATGGAGATTATGCAAAGGCTGGTGGTGCTATGAAGCACCGGGGAAGCTACACGGATTCGTCGAGTGTCGAGGCCGAGGGGGGATCGGTTGGTCCGTTTCTTCTTCCTCTTCTTGTTGGGGTTACCACACGCGTGTAGTGGCTGTGGCGTGTTCTTCGTCGATGCTCTCGCTTCTTCTCCTTCGCTGTGACGCAGTGCTGGACGAGGCATCCGAGTGTGCAGCAGACGATCGTGCTTGCCAGGTACCCCCACCACTCCTTCGGGATTGTGTACTCCAAAGTAGCTCCTCCTCGCTGGTGTCGGTATTTCTCCAATGACGCGCCGTTTGGGTAGTTGCCGACAAAGTACCCAGCTCCCCACGTCATGGCGTTCGCGCCGATCCAGCTCGTAGCGACGATCACCGCCGCGCGGTGGCTCTTGACTGCGAGCAGCCCCCAGATCGCGCCAAGTCCACCCAGCAACGCAATGAGAACGATTCGAGGATGCGCTTCGCTGAACGTGTACCCGAAGCTCGTGTTGCAGTCGAACGCGAGCATCATGCCGGCGGTCATCCCGATCACAAAGCGTCCGAGCGCGTCGTTCGCGAGCACGATCAGGCAGAGCAGCGTGCCACCAAGGAAGAAGCACGCCCAGGATGCCATATTCTCCCACTCCTCCCCGCTGCTCCCAGCTCCAGATCCACCGCCCTGAAGCACGTGCAATTTTTGCAGCAGCAGCGAGACGAACACTGCGCCGTCGAGAAACGCGCACCCAAGCATCGCGTACCTGACGCGCCGCGCGCCAAAGCAGCAAAGCGCGACGCCGAGAAGCAGAGCCGTCGCAGATGCGATGGACGGCGCGGTCTCCAGTTGCCGCAGTGAGCGCTTGCCCTCGGGCGTGCCGAAGAGCAGGTTGATGTCGACCTTGTCCATTTCCAGAGAGCGCCGGATACGCGGACCGTCAGACGTAGTTGGGGCTGCCAACGCACAGAGCACGACGCTGCTCGTGCGAAGGATCAGTAAGATGGGTCCAGCTACGTGTCCGGCTTGACCCAGAGCTCTTGGCATCCTGGCACGAGGCTCAAGAGTGACTCTCGCATCAAACACTCAAGCGCTGCCCAAGTGACGACAGTGGCGTTGCGTTGTGCAAGAGAGTCTGGTGGTGAGAGGGAGAAGAACAAGAAGAGGAGGAGAACGGTGGCGAAACGTGGGAAGTGGTGACGCGGGCGCAGGGGTGAGACTGTTATTCGCGAGCCGATTGGCGGATGGCGCACATCGCATGTTGCAGTCAGCATGTCAAGCGACGGGTCAGTCCACTTGGCTACAGATACCAAGTGTCCATACAACAAACATATCGACTGCTTTAAGAGAGAGTGAACGCATCTGCGCGGAGGTTTCAGCTGCGGGCGTCAGTGGACACTTCGCGCTTCGTTCAGACGACGCTTCAGTCATTCGACCCAGCAGCCTTGTGTGCGGCGTGACATGAATGTGTATGCTCATGTTACAGTCGTAACTACCGTGCCAAGGAAACCTGCTGCTCACACTTGCGGCACAAAAGTGCTGGGATCCGATGGAGCCAAGGTTAGGTTAGGCTGTCCATGTATGTAGTACCAAGTTCAGGAAACGCTGATGTGGTTCGAGTCCTGCTCGGCGCTGTGAAGGAGTTCTATTAGCACAACACATTCGCCGGTGATTGGCGGCTGAGCTTTGTCGTGATGCGACCATTTCTCCGACTATGGAGCAGGCGAACTGGGAGCGTTGCACGAGAACTGGCGATTCGGTATCGCTCGAAAGTGCTGCAGTTGGGATAGTACTCGGAGAAATCCGATCCCGTGGCGCAGCACAACCGGCAGTGGTCGTTAAGGCACGCGTCTGGATCCGTTTCAGTGGCGCACGTCTCATCCGGCGTCGCGCAGATCCCCATCGCCAGGGCTTCAAGCATGAGGCCATCGTTGCAACTGCTTGGATTTAGATCAGCGGAGGTTGTCGCCGCTGGGGTTGGTGCTGCCGTATTCTCAGCTGGAGCTGGTGTTTCGGATGTATCGTCCGGCGCTGACGTGAGAGTAGTTGGTGCTGGCGCCAGTGCACTCGTGGTATCAGCTGGAGTTGGGGCCAAAGTTGTCACAGCTATAGTTGGAGCAACCGTGGTCGGTTCAGAGA
>JAASGK010001360.1:0-10222 GCA_023334195.1 Globisporangium emineosum
CCCCCCCCATCACAGGGGCATTCTTGACGTTGATGATCTGAGATCGCTCTCGGACCGTGTAAACAAAGTTGCTATTAAGTAAACGCTCATTCGTGCGAACCACAGAAGCTCCGCATGTATGTGCTGCAGTAAACTCCTGTGCTATCAATCTATTAAGTCAACATGCGCCATACAACTCAAGTGGGATCTCTCTTCCGAAGAGCTCTACGAATACAAAGAGCTCCTGGTGTCCGCGAACTGATCAACCCTCGCGCGGGACTCTTGCAACAGCAGACTGTCGACGTGTTGCCGGATGAACGCCACGTCCTCCTCGAACGCGCTCACCAGCCGACTCATCAGTCGGTTCTGTTTCACTGAATCAGCACCTGTGAGCGTGATGTGGAGACAGGATCGGACCACAGCACTCGGTGAGGGTGGCGGGGGCGATGGGTCTGTACCTGCTTCTCCTTCTTGATTGTTCACTAGGCTCGCGTCGGTGACCACGAGCCATCCGATTTCATTCGAGGACGCCCCCGCAAGCTCCATCTCGCCATCACTCTGGGTCGTGAACATCATCACGTACCGATCAACTTCCCGGCAGCGTCGCATCACGAGGTAGTAATTGACGCTCTCATCCGCCTCAAACGCGTTGCTCTTCATGCGGTAGTTGACAGCAAAGGTGTCATTTGAGCCACTCGCGCACGGGTACACGTACGGACTGTCCTTGAGGTGCCAATCTTTGTTGCAACGCCACGTGACGTCCCCAAAGAGATCCGCTTCAAACGGCGTTAGCCGCATGTCCACGAGCTCAAGGTACTGCTGTGCGTCTCCACGTTTTCGCGTCTTCTTCGCCGCGTACGACCTGGCCTGGAGCAGACCCTGGTCCATGCCGTTCTCACGGAAGATCGCATCCATCTCGGCGTACCCAGTGTCGAGACGGCGAAGCAGTGGCTCAAACACCCCGGAAAGCACCATGTGTCGAGGAACTCCGAGCGGTCTCTTGGGCGGACCGTGGGCGTAATTCGGCAGCCTCATCAGTGCGTCGTCCATGCTGAAAGCCCGGGAAAAAGTGTGTGCATCGCTGTGTTTGAGGCACTCGAGCAGCATGGCTTTGAGCTGCGCGTTGTCGGCTTCAGCGAGCTGGCGCATGCGGAACTGGCGCTCCGCGAGCTTCCTCCAGGTCTGCTCTCGTGAGTTGCGCACCGCCACGAGCGAGTTGTGCTTCTGTTGCAGCTGTGAGAGCTGGCCTTCCAGCTTCACCTGCGCTTTGCGCAGCAGCGCCAGCTCTTCCTTGGTTTTGTCTCTCGTAGGCGTTCGCGTCTTGGCAGGTCGTGCTATGATCACTGAGCTGGAGGATACGCGCGGTCTCCCTGGCAGTACAATCGCATTAGTGACATTGCCCCCGCTCACACTCGCCCGTGGGGATGCAAAAGCCGCCGCGTCCAGCGTGGCGAGGATCGCTTCGGTCTCCGCTAGCAGCAGGTTCTCGTCCACCGAGGGGCGGAGGGTCAGCGAAGTCTCCGCCTCGGACGACGAGCTCGAGGGAGAAGAAAACGAGGCGACGCCGACGAACCCCTCGCTGAGCGATGACAGCGGCGCATCCGCCGGTGCGTCGTCGACGTGGCCGGCGGATAGACGCGAGACGTGCATGGTCGCCACTGCGTGCACTCGTACTTGCTGGAAAGTTGTCAATTGAGAAGCGCTGCTGTTTACCGGCAGTCAGAGCAACTCAAACCTGATTAGGGAGTGTCTAATGAGGAAATCCCTAATCAGAGAACATCCAAGTGAGTGGACCAGAGTGATGGTAAAAATGACGAAACTGAGGGACGGAAGCCAAACACAGATCGACAGAATAACCTACCAGGTATTTCCTCTTGTCGCCAAGCGCAACCACCACAGCTGCGCCTGCACAGTGCACCACACATAGCACAGCAATGGAAGCGTTGTTCATCTTGCTTTCGTTTTCGCTTTCCGGAAATGAACTGAATCACACGTATCACGCTCTCTGCCTCCAGAATTCATCATATAGGAGTAATGTACTGATTTCATAAATTAGTATGAACCGGTGCTGGTTGCCATCTGGAGGCTGAGCGGTATCATGGCATTTTTATGTTCACGCTCGAGACATTTTGGAAAAAGTCCGCGATTGCGGGTGACGAAAATATCCTTGCGTGTGATCTTCGTCAACTGCACTCGTATCACTCATGCACCTTTTGTCCATCACTCCCACTGACAAAACATGCCTCGCTTCACGCAAATATACCCCAAAAACACCGAAAATCACCAAAAAAAAGGGTGGTTTTTAAAGAAGAAAGCGCGGCTCGCTCAGCAAAACGACCAAACAGCAAAACGCATTGCCCCCGAGACGCGTCGCCGCCATGACCCGCGCCGGACAGCGCCAGACGCGGCTGGCGGTCTACGAACCACCACCGCAAGTGAGACACGAGCCGTCCGTGGCGCGCGTGGCTCTATCCGGAGCCGCGGTGCCGTCGTCATTGCCTCTCGTAACCAGTGGGATGCCAGAAGTCACGGGGACTCCTCGCCATGATTCTCCAGAGCCAACGCCACGCGCCTCGTTCTCGTCGCTCCCAGGGGCTGACAGCATTGACGAGAGCTCGCTGCTGGCCGAGACTGAGGACTTGCTTGCCACGCTGGATGTGTCGGCGTTCGTCCGCTCTGGGTTGGCGCCTCCTGCTACTGTTGGTACAAGTAGGACGGCCGGTGGTACCACCAGCGCACGGGGCGCGTTCAACATTTCAGTATCCAAGCCAGAGACTATAACGCAGATGCGTAGAGGACTGTTGCTGTCGGTATCTGAGCACTCAACCGACAAGATGCGCGCTGGGCCCAAGGACTCGCGGCGGGAGGAGATCCAGCAGTTGCGCAAGGACGCGTCCAGCCTCGAGGTGCAGCTCGCGCGGCTGCGCTACCACAACCAGTCGTGTCTGCTCGTGCGCGACAAGCGCAAGCACATCTGGCAGGAGCTCGCGGCGCGCCAGTGCCGCTTGCGACAACTCGCCGAGGCCGAGAACCAGCAGCTCAAGAATATGCTGCATCAGGTGCTGCGCGTCAATGACCCGTACCAGTTCGAGAGCCACTTTGGCTCGAAAGATGCGCTGATCGACAGCCTGCCAAACTACTTGCAGGGCCCGTGGAGACGAGCGGTTGACTCGATGTCGCGAGATGTGGAGCTCGTCGCCGTCTTTGAGTCGCTGCTTGGACGGCTCGACGCTGGGTTCGCAGAGCTCGACGCCGTATTCCGGGAGAACGGCATGGACCAGGCGCTCACCGAGCCAAGGTCGTACGCAGAAAAGAAGACCCGAAGGCTCGGCGAGACGTGTCAGTATGTCGAGCTTGTAGACGTGCGATTGTCTCCTTTCCACTGGCAGGATGTGGGCAACGCGACGTGGCAGTGCAACAAAGCGTGGTACCTCAAGGACGATTCGTACGTGTATCGGTGTCGTGACCGCCCAGACGACACGCTCGCAGTCGCGTACCGGATGAAGCACAGCAGTGGTGGCGGAGGTGGCGGCAACAGCAGCCAGCAGTCGATGGGCTTCACTCTCGCGATGCGGCGCTACATCCAGCCAGATCGCGTCGTGTTCCTGTGTGCGAATCGGATCGACGGAGAGAACGAGCTGGCGGGGGTGTCCACCACGGACATCGGGTACTTGGTGATGAGCAACATGGACGTGCTGTCCGAGTCTGACACGTCGCCCGTCACGGTCGTTCGCTCCTGCATGCAGATCTTCCCACAGAGCGAGCAGAACGCCACAGGGCTGGCGAAAGTGAACGGACTGCTGAACCTCATGGTCGGGGCTTTCGAAGAGGATGTGCGCTTCATCCGGCAGGAGGTCGACAGTTTGCTGCTGCAGCAAGCGAGCGCAACCAACAGTCTCAATCTTGCTGAGACGTCTACAGGAGCTCTGCAGAATGGAGAAAGCCAGGCTCTCGCTGCTCCTCGGATCGCCTTCGGAAGCTCCGACCTCGTTCGGTAGTGCTCGGGTACGTCAGATCCTAGGGTAGTTCGTGGTGTGGCCAGCTGATTAATGTATTGCAAATTGTTTTTCTACGCGACTCCACTCTGCGTGGACACTTCGAAGCACAATGCCGAATCGGTACTGTCATCTGTTGCCCAGTGTCCGCTGTCAGAACACAACCCAAGTCTGGCAGTGAGGCCCCAGACGTCATGTTCCAAGCCAAAGAGAATATCCACCTGCGAGAGACTCCACCTCGTAAATAGAAGATGGGTGACCATGAGATAAGGCCGAGTGGCTCTCATTTGACGAAGTCCGCTCTCGGCCGTCCGAGCGTCCGTCGACCGGGTCCAAGTGCAGCGCAACCACACTTTCTCATGGTTCTGCTCTGTCCACCAGGACTCCTCAACTGAAGATAACGCTTCCTGAGGAAATCAACCTACTAGTAGTCTCGTGTAAAGAAGGTCAACAAAGAAATACTGCACACTATAGGCTCTGATTAAATACTAAAGTACTTCGTACTACAAATTAGATCTGCACGTTGTTGAGCTCTCGGACCACGCCCTCGAGTTCACTTTGGACAAAATGGAAGAATTTGTGGCGGTTCTGCTGATACAATGCGGCCACCACCACCAGGTCTGCCGCCGCCGCGTCGAGCATTGAATGTGGTGCGCCACGCTGCTGGGTTTGCCCTGGATCAAGGCGGACCTTCCTCGTCTGCATGGGCTTGAGCTGGGTATACGACTGCGCCAGGGAAACAGGGTGTCCTTCTCGGCTCCTGTCATTCGCTCGCACGATTTGAACACAACCGAACTGGCTCAGGTACGTGACTGGAATCCCGCTCGAAGCAGCTTCGGTCTTCTCGATCAGACGCTCCCAGAGCAGCAGCATTCGATTCTCTTGCGTGACTTGCTTGAGAACCGAGTGCATGATCGTTGTTGATCCAGAGGAAGCGCCGGTGCTGCTTGGTGGGGACTGGATCATCTGCTTCATCACAATCACGTCGTCGGTGAGCTTGATCACACGAACCTGAACATCCACACATAGTAGAGCGAGTTAGTATAGTTCGTTGCGCATCTCATGGGTAGTAAGTACGACAAAGCAATAGAAGAAACCTAGGTGGTGGACTTACATTGAGTCCTTCAGGTCTCGCCTGTCCTGCGCACAGAATCTGCCAGACCGTGGTCGAGAGCAGCGGAAGGTCGACCGCAATGAGTACAGCATTCACGAACTCGGCGTGCATATTTGCGTGGTGACCGTTGCTCGAGACAACTCTTGCGGAGTTTACATTCGTGGCCTTCGTAGAGAGGCCGTGCGCCTCAAAGATGCCGTCCACAGTGCGCATGCGCTGCTCGATGCTATGCAGAAGCACCTGGAAGACCTCGGAGTCTTCTTCGCCCACCTCCAGGAGTTGCTGCTGCTGGTCGCTTGCTTGCAAAGCCTGTAAAGGAGCCTGAGTATGCATGAATCACATGTCCGGGTGAGCAGAGTTGGTGTAGATAACTGGGCATTTTGATATATACTAAAAGAGCAAGCTCACCAGACGTTTCCGCAGCATTTGCTTCAGCGACTTGGCCAGTTGTCTCTGCTCCTTGAGCAGCTTTCGCAGCGCCGCGTTCTCCTGCTCGGCTCGGTTCCGTTCGTTTAGCTGGCGCTTCGCTACCACCTCCCACAAGGACAGCGACGCTGCCGTTTCTCGAAGCGAGCGGTCAAGCTGGGTATCTTGTGTTGGCCCCGCCGTCTGTCGCTCCGAGTCTCTCAGCCTGCTCAGTTGCGCTTCCAGCTCAAGAAGTTGGCTCTGCAGGCACGCCAGCTCCTCTTTCTTGCGCTGAAACGTGGACTTCTTTTTGGTCGTCTCCAGCTTATAGCGGGTGTTGCGTGGCTCAGCTCTTTCAAACTGCGTGTTGGCGTCGCCAAACGCAGAAGCGGTGGCTGGCTCAAGCTGGAAGAAGTCGGAGACTCCTTCCAGGTCGGAAGACAACGCGGTCGGAGGTGGCACCATGAAATCAAGCGCATCACTGTCGAGTAGCGACGAATACTCCGTGTCGAAGAAGCCGCCATGGTCGTCGTCGAGCAGCAGCGACAGCAGCTCGTCGGCCCCCGAGACACTCAGCCGCGTTTCGCAATTGCGGTCGTCGCTAGGCTCCATCTCTGTTTCTACTGGCTGGAGAACCCAGGCGCGCGACGCTGGTGGTCAGCTGAGAGTGCTTGGCTACCGGCAGCGTGATGAACTGGGAATGAGGCACTGGAAATCGTGGAATGGCCTTGCCAGGTGCGAAGATGAGAAGGGGGGGCACCACCACCAGCAGCTCTGCCTGTCTCCTACGAAAATCCAGCGGCGGCGGCCTTTTCTATGGTCGCACTTCCGCTCTGTCATTTGACACTGTTGCTCGGGACGGATCACGCGAATATCCACTTGGCGCGCCGTCACCAGCTCGCAATCGGATGACGGCGCTCTGGGCACGTCTGGGCGTTCGTATCCATGATCATATGGACACCCCACTCCATTCATTCATGACCTTCGCAGTGCGGTTGCTGCACATCGCCGAGCTGGCTGAGGAAACCAATTAGTGAGATCTGATTGGCTAAAACTCCGCCAGCATTCCACATGCATTCTGCCGAAAGCAACAAACATTCCCACACTTTCAAATAGTCAAGAGCAGCAGGTGGCTCAGTGCGCAAAATCCCAAGAGAGAAGGGAATGGCGAGCGGCGACGAGGCCGACGAGCTGCGCTTCCTGCAGGAGATCGCGTCGTACCTAGAGACGCAGGAGTTGCTGCTGCCGGCGTCCGTGCTCTGTAGCGTCCCGGGGCGCGACCTCCGCGACCTCCTGCAGGCCCCTGATGACGACCCGACACCTTCCCAAGCGAAGCAGCCGCCACGAGCTGGCGGCGGCGGCCGAGCCAAGCGCTCGCGCAATTTCGCGCGCGAGAGGCTGCAAAGCGAGCTGAAGCAGCTGCGCGCGCAGTCAGAAGAGTTGGAGCAGCACGTGGTCGCGCTTCGGCAAAAGAAGCTCCGACAGCACCAGCCAGCGCAAGAAGAGCGCTTGCTGCTCGCGACCTGGAAGCCCGTCGTGCAACACCAACTGGAGAAGCGAGCGAGAGCGGAGAGCGAGAACGCGCAGCTGCGGAGAGCGCTGGAGCGCGAGATGACGTTCGCGAGGACGCTGCAGCAGGCGGTTCACCAGTTTGCGAGCATCAACACCAAGACCACGGTCAACCCGGACGGCCTCTTCCATCTGACGTACCAGCTCCCGCGAGTGTGCGTTGACGGAGACGACATCGCGGTCTTCGAGGCGCTCTTCGGGGAGGTGGACGCTGCGTTCAACAAAATGGACAACGTCTTCCAGGAAAACGGACTGAGCTCATGGGGCTCGACGGCGTCGGCGGCACCATCGACACGGAGCTCCCAAGTGCAGATGAAGACGCGACCCTCGGTTGGTACTGATGAAGGCTCGCCGTACATTGAAATAATCGGCGTGGAGATGCACCCGATCGACAAGGAGATGGTGTTCAAGGTGCTCTCACAATGCTGGGAGCAGCAGTACATAGGCAGGAACTGCGTCGTCTACGAGACTGCGGGCCAGTCAAAAGACACGGTCGCTGCACAAATGCACTTTGACGTCTTCGTGGACGGCGAGCGAGTCGCGCTGGAACTCGTGTATGTGCTCAAGCTGTTTGTCGAGCGCGATCGAATCACGTACGTGTGGTCGGGTACGTCCAAGGCCGACGCGCACTTCCCGGGCGTGTACATCCACGAGACTGGGTGGCAAGTGATCCAGTCCGTTGGAGCAAATGACGACAACGGTGGTGGGATGAGCAGTGCAGATTGTGGCACTGCGATCCTCACGTGCTCGCAACTGGAGTCCAAGAAGCTGAGCAATTATGAAGCGAACGGTGAACTGGACGTTGTAGCCGCTGCTGCGCCGCTGGCGAATCTTCTGGTGCTGACGTACGAAGCCGAGATGGTCGAAGTCAGTGCGCTGATGATGGATTTGCTGTTAGAAGAGACCGCGAGTCTTGCTGACGTGGCGAACGTTGGCATCGTATGACGCGCCGTGAAGCTCCAGGAGTGTCTCGAGAATCGAGTTTTGAGTAGATGAGCTGGCGAAGTGGCACTTCGTCCATCGCAATGGAGCTCAGAGCTACTCCACAATTCGCCCTCGCCCTCGCCCTTGGCAACGCAGGTGGGGGCGAAGTGTCCCAGGCAGCGCATTAATGGAGAATCTATTTTCGCGGGACAGATGTGCTCGACCTCGCTCAATCGTCGTGCAAGCGTCTGGATTTTGAGTGAGTTCGCCCAAGATCGCACATGTGTGGGTCTGTGTGCTTGGCCATTCGGTGCCTACTAACGCCCGCCTCACAGTGCTCAATCTTGTCTGTTGAGAGGTCCGAACGTTGAGCTACGTTTGCACCTCGCATCCAGCTCATCACAGTGTCGTTGATAAGCTCCCACGACTGAAGATCAACTCTCACAGTATCGTGCTATTTCGCGCGTCAGAGGCTGCAAGCAGTTGAAAAGAACTGGAGCACCGCGTCGCGGTTCCCGCACAGGAGCAGAAGCAGAAGCAGCAAACACATAAGGCACAAGACACTGCGTTTTTACATGCTCTTTTCACGGATGAGGACGTGGCGTTCGCTCGAGTGGGCACCGTTCTGGAGGAGAATAGACTCAGCAACTGTCACACGAATATGGCACCGAAGGCAAGTGCTTTACCGCGCTTACGAATACAGACGAAGGTGCGGCGCACGGCAGCAAACGCTGGACGAGGCAAGGTCGAAGGCTCGCCTTACGTCGACGTCCTCGACACCGAGGTTCTCCCAGTCAACTAGAAGATGTTGTTCAAGTTCCTCTCGCAATCCTGGGAGCAGTGTTTCATGTCAAGAAGCTGCGTCGTCTACGAGACCGAGGACCACCATCGCTTCGAAAATGCACGTTGAAGCCTTGGTGGACAGTGAGCGAGTCGTACTGGAGTTCATGTTTGTGCTTAAGCTGTTTGTCGAGTGTGATCGACCCGCGTGTACGTGGGTTGGCATCTCGAGGGCCGATGCGCACTTCCCCGGCGTGTTCATCCACGAAACCTGGTGGTAAGTGACCCAGTCCATTGGGACATTCAGCAGTGGAGATAGTACGAGCAGCGTTGCCGCCGCCGTCGCCGGCACCGTGGTTGTCACGTGCACAGAACTGGAATCCAAGAAGCTCAGCAATAATGACGCGGACAGCGACATGGATGTCGGAGCCACTGCTGCACCGTTGACGCAGCTACTGGTGACGACTTACGAAACAGAAATGGTGGAGCTCAGTACCTTGATGAAGGATCTACTTTTGAGCTTTAAAGAGACTTCCTCGTGACTTGGCGAGCAGCTCTGAAGTACCGCTCGTGCTGTGCAGTGTAGTAGGTAGTGTACCTCCATCTCCAGAGTTTCGATACCGACTTCAGCGTTGAAGATCCAATAAACCCACAAAGAGAGAGCCTGCCCAGACGCGTAGCTACGTAGTGCGAGTTTATTTAGAGGGTGTACGTGTAGAGAGCACTAGGAAAGCGTGAAAGCACAAGAGCCGCTCACGCTTGGTCGGGCAATATTCAGCCAACTTCGCCTTTAGTGGCCAGTTCCACTGGCCTGTCCTTTCTCTTATACGTGAGGTCACTATAACCGAAGTTTTCAGTTTCGATGACGGACGAATCTTGATTGTCATCCGAGGCAAACGAAATCTCACAAAGTCGACAGACCTTCAGACTATTACCGATGAGCAGGCGACTGAGAGTTGACGGGCTTTGTGCGAGGCAGACAGTGTTGCTTGCTTCTTCAGGCTTGCTGGGCCGCGTCACTATCCGGCCTACCTTACAGTTGAAGGTCCCTGATTATGGGGTCCACGTCGCTGAGTGCCCCCTTGGAAACGTTGTTGAGCTCAGAGGTGTGTGTGCATGTGGGATGAATGAGGTTGAGCTTTCAGTATATTATTGCACATTGTTATATTTATTCCGACGGCACTGGTCACCAGCACAACTGTAGACTACCCAAAGCGCAAGCTACCCCCTTTTTGTCCACCATTAAATCTTGTCTCCAGGGACTCCTGACTGTCGCAGGCGATCTAGCAAGCATGGGCATTCGAGCTACCAAACGGAACCCGCTGCTGTGGCGTCTGGGCGAAAGGCGCGGGCATGAGTTGACTTCTCGTCCTCACCTCCTCCAGCAGTTTGTTGTCGACGCTTTGGTTGACAAAGAGCTCATCTTCCTCGAACGCACACATCATGAGGTTCACCA
>JAASGK010001361.1:0-10219 GCA_023334195.1 Globisporangium emineosum
GATGTTGAATCTGCGAGTGCGCGTGTACCTGCCGGACGACTTCATCATGCGTCGTGGGGAGGTGGATGAAGAATTCTATATGATCAATCGTGGCAGTGTGGAACTGGCGACCGGTCTCGACAGCTTCGAGCGTCCTGTTGGCGACATCATCTCTAATGATCATAGCACACGTGAATGTTACCCAGGTTCACAAAATCGATACTCCAGCTTTTTAGACGGGACAATGCCTCGGATTGACTCCACGGGTGCCGCTGATCCTGCATCCAATACAACAAGGAATGGTTCAAGTTTCCAGCCAGCAGGTACCTGGAGACGCTCCAGTGCGGCCAGGCTTTTGGTGAGATGGCGCTACTCATGAACTACGAGCGCATTGCGAATGCTCGGGCAATCACGTACGTCGAGCTCTGCGTGCTGAGTCGGAAGGATTTCCAGAACATCCTCACAAAGCACCCCGGGGATCGGAAGCGAGTGATCTCGTCCATTCTGAGCTCCTGCTTGATCAACAACGAAGTCAACGGCGTATACTGTCCATTGAAGGAGATGGTCCGCGCAGTGTACATCAGCGAGGACGCCGGCAACCTCGCAAAACCAGTCGACATCA
This sequence comes from Globisporangium emineosum, assembly GCA_023334195.1. Taxonomy (NCBI): domain Eukaryota; phylum Oomycota; class Peronosporomycetes; order Pythiales; family Pythiaceae; genus Globisporangium; species Globisporangium emineosum. Next base: position 602 of record JAASGK010001361.1, read on the forward strand.
GCGCAGAGCTGGCTGCTTCCTTGATTACAGAGGTCGTGAACCCGGACATGAAAGACAGATCCATCAAGTTTGGCGTCAACACGCAAACAAGACAGCTCCTGATGGGCAAAGAGACTGCGAGAGAAGTACGTCTCAAGCTTCTCAACCTCCTGGTAGCGTCTCCGTTGTCGCAGTCGATGCATACCCGGTACCCCAAACTCTCCCCTCCGCGGTAATAAGCGTCGACATGTCTTCTGCATCTAGGCAATTCCAAGATTTAGCAACACTCGAGTCCCAAATCTACCGCATCGCCGAATCCCAGCAACTGCTAACCACCATCCATACTGGGCGAGATGTGCTTTGCGATCAATCAGCTGAGTTTCCGGACCGACGCTTACGCTCGCCACCGCCCGAGTCCGCAGGCAATCCAGCGCTCAGCTTCAAACCTGCAGTTCCTTGGTCGACAAACCTCAACGGACAAGTATCTGTTGCACGCGCGCCCAGACCGTTTCCTTGAGCTCCTGGAGGGCAAAGCCGACGCAACTCCTTGAGTCAGCAGCGCAGTAATTCGTCAACCGCAAGCGTCCACGCTGGTGCCAACAGCACTAGCCTCTCGGCACAGCTGTGACGCTTACAGCCACGGCGCAGGCAGCAAGCGGTCCACACGATCGGTATTCGCTGCCGGATCCGTCAACTGCGCGCAAACTGAGCCAACCGCACCGCACGCTCGCGTCGATCCAGCAGCGCGCGGCGCCACTCTTGCGGCGCATGAGCTCGTTCATCGGGCTCTCGGGAGAGCAGGCGTTTGCTGTGGCATCGGTGGCGGTGGCCCCTCCATCGGGTTCAGCACCTTGACCTTCTCCAAGAATGCATTGCCATGCAAAGTTATCCGGATAAACATCAACTAGTAAGTGAGACAGATGCTTATTTATCCGGATTACTTTGGGATTTCCTATGCCTTCACGTAAAACAGTATGCCGTTAGTATACCCATACATATCCGGACAAGGAATCTACGTTGTGCTTTAGGGGGGCTAAAACCAATTTATATACCATTATTACACGTATAGCTTACCTTCAAACTTTGACTCGCTTTCACCAATAGCCCCATTCAAAACAGCAGCAAAACAATCCAAAAGCGACGAAAATGGCGGCAACAACGACACCTGCGCGCCGCGCAGCCGCTTCTTCCTCTGCGGCCTCTGCGTCGCCGACGTTCAGCTGGGAGCAGGCGCTGCAACGCGACCGCCGTGTGCCGCAGATGCAGCACTTCATGGAGCAAATCCTGCGCGCCAACTTCCCCGCCGTGGTTGAGAAGCTGCGCAAGGAGGAGCCGCCCGCGCGCCGCTACGAGCCGGCGCCAGTGCCTCAGCAGCAGCAAGCCGGTCGACCAGCAGCAACAGCGCCTGCAGAGCGAGCTCAAGCGCAGCAGACGCAACAGGCGCGTCGGGCATCCACGCCACCACCATCAGCTGCTCCAGTGCCGCTCCAGCACCCGACTTTTTTTCAGCTGCACGGCTACACGAGCGAGTCGTCAAGCGAGTTCGACAGCAGTCGCGAAGTGGATCCGATGGACGAACTCAGTGACTTTGAGACGCAGCCGCCGCAGTCAACGAATGGGAAGAAGAGTCCGTTGAAGCCGTCAGAGCCGCAGCATGCCGGTCGCAAGCAACAAGCGAATGGCAACGCAGACGACGAGATGAACGGCGGCGGCTCAAACGATTTCGAAATGGAAGGCGACGTACGTGGCATCCACATGGGAGCTCTCATTAACGCGGGCGTTGTGGCTGGGACTAATGACTTGTGCTGTCTCTGTGTATGTAGGACGAAGAAGAAGACGACGACACCGCCTGCGCTGTCTGCAACAGCGCGGAGAACGCGCGACAGACTTTGCTCTGTGACAAGTGCAACGCCGGTACGTCCTTTAAGTATTTGCTATGCATCATGCTCATGGTGATGAACTCAACACTGTGCCTCTAACGGACCAACTGCTAATGCTGCTCCTGTGTGTGTTCTTTTGTTGTTCTTGCTGTTGTTTGTAGAATACCACATGTATTGCCTCACCCCACCGCTCACGAGGGTGCCGCTGGACGAGTGGTTCTGTCCTCGTTGCGTCCCGCCACAGCCGCAGCAACCAGAAACAGCAGCACAGGCGCCCAAGCACCCCATTGCTCCGACGCCAGTGCACACCCCGCAGGCCCAGACTCTGAAGAATGAGCGTGCCCAGGCCGCTGCTGGTACTCCTGTTTCACAGCCAATACCGGTAGCGAGTGTGGTGAATGCTCTTCAGGAGCGCGCTAACCAGCTACACCATGCATTAGCGTCCACTGGCGCAGCGTCTACTTCGTCGACTTCCACGTATTCATCATCTGCTCTGTCTCAACAGCAGAACACGTCAAGTGGAACACAGCAGCAGAAACAGGGATTGGAGTCAAATGGCCAGAGCAACGGGTTCTCTTCCTCTGCTGCGCCTCCACTTGAGCTGCATCCTGGAACACCTCCGCTCAGCGTACGTCCATGCATCCAATGCATCACACAACGGTCCCAATTTACCGTCCCCCCAGGCTGAAGCTAACTATGCTTGATCCATGGTCTGTATGTTGTTGTGTACAGGTGGCGCACACGTTCGAGAGCGATGCTGAGAAGAGCAACCAGCTGCTGATCCACGCGTGCAAGTGCGAGGAAATCAAGTGCACGAGCGCCGTGTTCCACGAGTTTTGTCTGCACATGAAGCGGTTCCTGCGCAGCGCCTGCTGGGCGTCGCACAGTGAGAAGTGGCGTGCGTACCGCATCGCGAAAGTCACGGCCGAGCTGTTTGCGTACCACGCGATGCACTGCCACGAGCCGCAGTGCAGCGTGCCCATGTGCGACCAGCTTCGCGCCGAGGAGTTTGTGTAAGAGGCTGGTTAAGTTGAGCTGTTCGTGTATGTGCGGGTGAGGCCATTCAGCCGTTTGTTTTCTCTATTTTATCTTAGCGATGGCGGTCTTGCTACTCCTGCTGTTGTTGTTTCTTCCTCCATCAGACAATGGCTTTCTTCTCAATTTTGCGGCGAACAAGTTGGTTATCGTATGCTGTCAAGACGTGTATGTGTGTGTCCATATCCCAGGTCAGAGAATACATTGTAGGATGTGTACAGTGCTTCGAGATGCCGAGGTGAATGAGATGAGACGAGATTACGCAGGGGAGCGAAAGCTCATGGACGGCTCAGTGGATCGAAATGCGAAGCCAACAAATTTGAAATGCGTGAGCGCGACCAGTTTCGCAAGACGACCTCATCACAGAGAAAACAAAGATCAAGCTTTTCTGGACCGAGAGAAATGAGTGGCTGCCCAGGTTTGTGGTTGGGATGGATTCTGAAGCTGGAGCTTTGGTTGATCTCATCATCTGCTTGACTGACTCACTGACCATGTGCCTACAGGCGTGTCCGTCCATCTTGGTCGGGTACTTGGGTTTCTTCTTCTCTGCTCTTCCGGGTGGGAACAACTCTGGTCAGCTTGCAAGCTGAGCGCCTGGATGCGAGAAAACCAAGCAAGAGGAGAAACTCGGAAACTCTCCGAACGCAGCGACGCTGATGGACGAGCAATAGAGAGAGAGAGAGAGAGAGCGTAAATGGGGTAAGTTGAGCTTGATACATCCACGCACACGTTTAACCCTGTTTTCTGTGTTCTGTGCCTCTGTTAGAAAGTGCTGGTGGTCGCCACCTCCATCGTCTTTGTGATGAGTCTACTGTGGCACCTCTTCGCGGCGGAGACCCACGCTGCGAGAGGTACCATAGTAGACTCAAGGATGGACCGTCCGACACAGCTGCACTGCTTTGACACTTGAACGACGAAACGTTGCTGAACAATGTTTGCGCCATCGCTGCGTGTCTCGCACGGTTCCTCCACCGCAAAGTGTAGTCTGGCAAGAGAGCTCCTGCTCCCTTCACCTCGTCGTCCGTGACGTTCGGAACTTCCAGTTCCGTTCAGCAGAACGAGCAGCTCCTGAAGTTGATCTCGTTTGGTCCACAGTCGTGAACATGACTCGAAGCGCGCGGGTGCGAGGATTGGCCACTTGCTGGCTTCCAAGGAGACCAATCAGTCGCGGGCATGCGGTCACGTCGATCCGAGCGCGTGTGGTAAGGCAAGCCGGGAAACTGTGGTACGTCCACTTTTGACTGATTTCGGTGATTAAGCTCCTCAACTTTAAACGAGAGTGAGGTGAGTCTTGTGGAATTCAAATGGAGGAGCTCTCATTCTTTTTTGTCTGTGTCTTGGCTTTTGTATGTGGAAAATATGCGCTGAGGCTCGATTACAGGAGGATCTGAGAGCCGCAAAGTGAGCATTTGTGGTGGGATTGTCAACGTATTGCTCAGTGGAACCAACATGACGCGGAGCGACTCTCGCGGCTGTATTGTGATTCACAGTGGAAGCTCCACCTTACCCAAAGAGCGATTAACGAGACAGAAGGAGAGGCGGTGCGGCGTTCTGTTCCCAAGGTGAGCAACCGTTTGGAGATTTTGACAACGTTCAAACAATCAAATGTGGAGCGAGTCAATCAAGTGGAGCGGACTCGCTTGCAGATTTGGGCGTTGTCACTGAAAATCGACTCTTTCGGAAGGCATTGGACGTTGAAACGCGAATTTTCGACCAAAGACACTCGCGAAACGCCAAGACGAGCCGACAAAGAACTGCATCAATCAGAGATAGAGCTGGTGATACCCTGATGCCCTGATCACTTTTGCCACGCCCGCGCGTGCATGAGTGTGGTGTACGGTTTTGAAGACCCCAGCCAGCGCTTTTCCAGGGGATCAACCGGGATGGACTTTAGGAATGCGCATGCCGAGTGAATGGACTGAGCGACAGACAACCTTATGCATGAGAGTGGAAGAACGGAATAGTTCCAACGGGCTTCTTTAAAATTTACTGCCAAGAAACGCAGTGAGCCTGAAAATTGCTAGGCTTTTTACATGTCAACACGTAAAACCTCTTTATTATGCGTAAGTACTCCCACATCCCATAACAGGTCCACCATGAGGTGATCCCCCAATTCGTTCGCTTCGCTTCAGTTTTGCATTGCTGGCAGAGAGAGAGAGCTGAGGTGATCCCACCAACACGCGCCTCTTTCCATTGTCCCAGCCAACGCAACATACAGACGCAAGCAGGAGCTTGGGGAGTTTCAGTGAGTCGAGCCTTCAGCGGCCGTTTCCAAAACCTCTTTATTATTCGTCCGTCAGCAATTCTTCACTGAGCCTTCCCCACCATCTCTTCACACTTCTTCACACCGTCATCATTCCAAAATGAAAGCGAACACTCTGGAGACGCGTGCGCAGCTACAGGAAAAACAAGAGTCTCCACGTAAGAATCTCTCTCTCTGTCTTTTTCCCTGCAACTGGCAAGGAATGAGCAGAACTTGCAGGCGCCCATGCTCACACCCCATCATCTCCGCTCGATTAAAACCGGTCTCCGCTTTCTCCTGCTGGCGGGAGAAAAGCAGGGGTTCCCGAGCCCGAAGCTCGCAAGAGCAGGAGCTTATTCTCCTTCGTAATCGCAGTCCTCCTTCCCTTCGTCACGCACTAGAGACGTGAGGTGACTGCTGTGCGCGTCCTCGAGGAGGTTTGTCACCTCTCCAGGCACGGTTCGGGGAACGTCGCGTGCGGAAAGTTTGTCTATGGCGCTCACCATCGAGCCCTTAGGAGCGCGGCGACGTGACGCTTGCTCATGCCGAATTGGAGGAGGATCAAGGCAGCGATCGCGAGGTCCTCTGTTATTGGACGGGCATTGTATGTGTTCCTCCCCAAGTCAATGGTGATCGTGATGACCGATGTCTGTTGGAACATGGTGGTGGTGCTTTTTCGAGTGCTGAGTGAGAGAAAAGTGAGAGAGAAAAGTCGAGGTTCGACAGGGTCTTCAGCGCAAAAACAGCTGAACACTCTCTTTTAAATACGGTGGTCAAGAAACTTGAAATATCCCAAAGATATTGAATGGGTGGTAATGGGTGGTCAAGGCGTTTGTAAGAGAATTTCGCCCCAGTTCGTGTCCATTAAAGATGGTGGTCAAGAAACCGCAGAAATCCGATAGGAGAAGGTGCTCAAGCCGATTTTAAGCGAGTTTGGGTCAGTTTCGCGCTCGAGAAGCACTGCTTTGACTTGCAGATCCTGCATCAAAGCTCTTGCTTTGGCCTCCAGCTTATTTTTGTTTCCCCAGCGTACGGATCAGAGATGTGACTGAGATCGACTCAATTGGAGCTCGGAATTGATCATCGTCACCATTTCGAGAGACGGCGACCCAATTGCAGCACCGAGTTCAGCATCGTCATCACCTCGTTGATGACGGGGTTTGACATGTTCAAAGCGAGTCGCCTGAGCTCTTGAGGAGGAAACAGCGCAATAATAATAGCGGGCTCACTTCATTCTTTCTGGTTCCCCACCCGAAGTCCCGCTGTGTCCATGCGTGGAGCTCACCACGAAGGTGACGGTCTGTCGTGGGACGGTTGAGTAGCAGAGCAGGTGCCTGCACGTGAGAGGGGGGAGCGCAATATGGTCAGAAGTCTGCAGAAGAAAGGGCGGTAACCGGTGATGGTGACGGAAGAGCCTGGCACACACACTCACTCGCGCGGTGTGGGCTGTCTGTTCCCCCAGCGAGTTGTGGTGGTGGAGCGACTCACTCGACCACGCATGTTCTTCTTCAGCCCCGCTTGTTGCTTCGAGTCATTCCCGCTTTTGCCAACAAGCAGCAACAAGTCCTCCAGATTCCGCACCACTACCCCTCAAGCAGAGAGTGTGAGAGCCATGGCCACGCAACGCCGCAGCCAGCGCGCCAGCCGCGAGGTGAATGAGACTGACGCGGAAGACAGCACACTCCTGCGCTTCCAGGCGCCAAAGAAGACGCTCTACGACCGCCTGGTGTACATCCTGCCGTCGATCAAGTGGATTCGCAACTACAACTGGGTGCGCGACCTCAAGTACGACATCATCTCGGGCATCACGGTGACGATGATGCTCATCCCGCAAGAGGTGTCGCTCTCCACGATCATGAAGGTGCCACCGCAGAACGGACTGTACACCGCCGCGACCGCGCCGCTCGTGTACGCGCTCTTCGGCTCGTCGACCATGCTGTCGGTGGCCAGTGGCTCAGAAGTCTCGCTCTTGGTTGGCACGATCCTGAGCCCTATCGAAAGTGAGAAAGAGCGTGTCGCTACGGGTGTCATGATGGCGTTCCTCTCGGGCTGCATTTTGCTCATCCTGCGCTTCCTCAACCTGAGCCAGATCGCCGACTTCTTCTCGCGTCCGGTCATGGGCGGCTTCATCTCGGCCGGCGGCTTCCTCATCGCCCTCGCGCAGGTACAGAACTGGCTGCAGATCACGGTCGTGCACGCCACGTACCCTCCACAGACCGTGTACAAGATCTTCCAGGGCATCGACCAGACCAATAAGTACAGCTTCTGGGTCGGCACGCTCTCCATCGCGTTCCTGTTCGGCTTGCGCTATGCGAAGAAGCGCTTCTTCCCGAACCCGATCGTGACGCGTCTGTTCGAGAAGGACGACGCACTAGAGTCCAAGCTGGAAGAGAACCAGCACATTCTCACGCCAGTGCAGAGCGATGGTACGTCAGCCCCTTCGGGCAACTACAGTCATGGCTTCTCGCTCACGGACCAGCAGTACCTCAGTCTGCAGCACGAGCGCGCACAGAACAATGACGTCGAGACCGCCAAGAAAGCTCCAAGAACTGGCATTCTCGCTGTCGTGCTCTACATTGTCCGCACTCTGTGTGACCTGGGGCCATTGATTGTGTGCATTTTCGGCGGCATTATTGGACACCACCTTGGCGCGAAGAAGATCAAGCTCACGGGAAAGATCCCAAGCGGTTTCCCAGATCCTCTCGAGCCGTGGTACGGTTTCAACGATGGTCTCATCGACGGCGCCGACTTTGGCAAAATCCTCTACCATGCCTTGACGATCTGTGTCGTTGTCTACTTGTCGAGCATCGCGATGGCCAAGCGTCTGGGTATCGCCCGCGGTCAGGACATCAACACTGACCAGGAGCTCATGGGTCTGGGTGCTGCGAGCATCGTGTGCGGATTCTTCCAGGCGATGCCTCCAACTGGTGGCATGTCCCGCACAGCTGTGAACTTCATGAACGCCCGCACGCAGTTGGCTTCGATCATCACCACGCTGCTCATCATCCTGTCGCTCTACACGTTGACCGGTACCCTCTACTACCTCCCTCGCGCGACTCTGGCCTCGATCATTATCGTCGCTGGTTTCACGCTGATTGAGTTCCGCGAGGCCAAGTGGCTGTACAAGGTGAAGCGCGACGAGTTCTGGGTCTGGACGCTCTCGTTCATCCTCACGCTCGGTCTCGGCGTGCTCGACGGTCTGATCGGCTCCATCATCGTGTCGGTGCTCGCGCTCATGTACAAGAGCAAAACCACCCCAGTTGCCATCCTCGGTGAACTTCCAGAAGGTGCGCTCGTGGACCGCAAGTTGTACGCTGACGCAAAGAACTTGGGCGATATCGTCGCTGTCCGCGTGGAGAGCTCGCTCTTCTTCGCCAACTGCGAGCGCGTCGCTGTGCTCGTTGACAACGAGATCGCTCGCTTGCTCCATGAAGGTATTCGCGTGCGCGGTGTCGTCATCGACGCGCAGTACATGAACGACATGGACGCGACCACGATCCAAGTGTTCTCTGACATGCAAGAGAAGCTCGAGGTGCGCAAGGTGCGTCTCTCGATCGCAAACGCCAAGGGCAAGATCCGCGACGTGATCGCTAGTACCAACTTGCTGCAGCGTCTCGTGGGCCGCAACCCGAGTGTGTCTCTGGAGGACGCCGTCCGCGTTCTCCGCGACCTCCCGGCATCGAACCTCACGTCGCCAACGTCGCACGCCGGCAGCAACTCGGTGTAGAAGGAAGGATGGAAGCAGTAAAAAGGATGTTGTAGTGGTCTTCTATTTTTCTGTCTCTCGCCAGTCACGCAAACGTTCAGATTGAGGCGTCCGCCATTATTTCTGTTCGTAAAAGAAGACTGGCCAAAGCAGATGGACGTTTTCGTCTATTTTTTAATATTTTTTTCTCAAATAAGAAGAGCAACACCTGCAAATATTATTGTCGTGTTAAACATCGGTTTTTTGTCCTGTTTGGTTTAGCGTGCGTCCACCTTTCATGGGCGCTTGAATGAGGCCTCTGAACTACAATACTGTCCACTTTGTGTTAGAGCATACTACTGTACCATCTTGTCTGGGCATGGAAAGTCGTTCTCCTCCCCAACTAATAAAACAGCAATGATGATACAAAGCACCACAACGCTTTATTAAATAAGCCACTGGCCTTAATTCTGCAGCACGTGGTAGGATGTGGACGGAGACGACATAGACGAGGGTGAAAACGGTGACACCAGGTGGAGATGCGGCAGTGGCGACGGCATCACGTGGGCTCCAGAGATGTGGTGGAACAGTCCGCTCTCTCGTCCGTATTCGCCTGCTTCTTCGTCACGATGATTGCCGACAGGGTTCGTGAGGTGGATGGTGTCCACGTGGTCCCACCCGAGGTCGTGATGCAGGAAATCGAGCGATTGGGCACACAAGTTACGGGCGACGAGCAGCTTTCCGGCTTCACGGTACCGCGTCGCAGCCTCGCGAAGCGCAGCCACGGCCGAGAAATC
>JAASGK010001362.1:0-10210 GCA_023334195.1 Globisporangium emineosum
ATAAGTGAATCCATTTCAAACCATACAAGTTTTACACAATACCTTCGACAATTTATATTCCCATAATTTGCATTGCCTCTCAAAATGTATATCGATTTGCGCCAATTTTGATGTAACTTATTGGGAGTGGCATCTGTATCGGTAATCACAGACTCAGAATCTGATGCAGTCTGTTTATGTCTTGCTCCCTCGGAATTCTGTTCACATCTGAAAAGCTCCATTCCCTTTTCATACCTGCATCAGCCTGCAAGCCGCAAGATCATCCAACAGCAGCAGCAATGGTTGACGCGCGTGACAATGGCGAGCGCAAGCACCAAGTGGGGGACTTCAGCTGGATCGGCCAAGTGCCCGGCAAGAAGTCGTTCTGGCAGAAAGCGAAGGAGGACCCGCTCGTGCCGATCGGCTGCGGCGTCACGCTCGCGGTGCTCCTCGGTGGACTCGTGACGTTCCAGCGCGGCCAGTCCAAGCTCGGTAACAAGTTCATGCAGGCGCGCGTGGTCGCGCAGACGGGCACCGTACTCGCAATGAGCGCCGGCGGGTTTCTTGCGGCGACCAAGAAAGAAGAGACCAAGAAGCAGTCGTACGAAGAGCGCCTGAATATCGAGCTGCGCGACGTGGGCAAGTGAGACGACGCGGCGGGTGTGCCCACAGCAACTGAGTAGGCATTTAACTCGCATCTCCGTCTAGCTGGCGCGCCACACCGCCGCTGAAGCTTGCGTATCAGTATTCTGTGAACATGTCGTGCCCTCTCATCCAGGCTTCTTGTGTGTTCTCCTCCATTGTGGCTACTTTCCAACATACACGTACGCGAGTATATTAATAATAAGCTTCTTGTAATCCTGTTGCAGTTCCATTGACTCTCCAATGCATGCTTGTCCATCGCTGCCGTCAATCTCAGCAATCTGTCTGGTGGTGGTGATTATTTCATGAGAATAATGAGTGACATTATCATGTTAAACAACAATCCACTTTTTATTGGCCAAAAATACTGTATTTCATTAGTTTGATTGGCTAAAATGCCAAGGAACGCGAAACGTCGTTCATGCACGATCTTGAGATCAAACAATCATCGATGCCACACTGCAGTCAACCACCGGCAGCAGCACACACTAGGTGGGTGGGCAATAATTGATCTACGACAATGAACGGGTACTTGCTGCGCAAGTGCCGCTCCGAGCAGCAGCTCATGAACGAGCTCACGAAGCTCATCGGCTCGAAGGACTTCGCGTCCAAGAAGATGAGCGAGCTCATGAAGGAGCTTGCGTTCTTTTACGTGTCGCCCGTACTGCCGCACATCCCGCACTCGGTGCTCAAGGACCTCTGCGCGCTGCTCACGAACCTCAAGGACAAGAAAGAGGACCTGCGCATCGCCAAGATGGCGCTCTGCTTCCTCGCGCGCATCATCGACCAGTTCGAGCTCCGCTACCAGCAGCAGAACGACGAGCGCCGCACGCAAAGCTTTGAGCTCTCGGTCGCGGTACTCGCGACGCTCATGAAAGTGATGGAGAAAGTGGAGCTCAGCCACGTGAGTCTGCCGCGCCAGTACACATGCCTCAAGCTCTTCGCGTTCCTCTCCCGGATCTTCAACAAGACCGACGCGCTCATCCTGCGCGTGAAGCCGCTGATACAAAAGTCGCCCGTGTGGACGTTGCTCTCTGGGGACAAGAAGGCGATCGCAAGCGTCACGGGCAAGAAAGATTTCCCCGCACAGCTCGCCGCGCTCGCTGCCATGTTCCATGGTGTGCGCTTCCACATGAACTACGGTGAACAGGAGACCATGCTGGAGCTCTTGTTCCAGGCGGCGTTTCTTCCCAACTGTGTTGCCTCTCGCCATGCTGCCGCGACGATCCTGACACTCTTTGAACTCTCGAAGGAGCACGCAAAGACGATCGTCAAGACGCTCGAGTGGTACTTGATGAAGTTCCGCCCCACGACTCTGCGCGTCGGGGACACGCTCGCGACGATCTACTTGCTGCGACTTGGCGGTCAGATCAGTCGGCTGCCCACGAGCGATGACTCGGACGGCTCCGGTTCAGCTTCTTCGGCTTCTTCATTCTCAAAGGGTAAGAACAAATCGTCCTCGAACGAGATCAGCGTGTCGAATTTGCTCGATTTGTCGTACGACATGGGGGGTTTACCGCCTCAAAGTGCTGGTGCTGGTGGAGCGTCACCACCGCCATCACCAGTCGCTCGACAGAGACAGCGGCTCGACGGCGTCAAGGCGTCTAGCGCTCTCGCGACTCGCTTGAAGGACATGCTGCTGGACGTGCTCTGCGTCACTTCGGAACAGAAGACCTCAACGACTACTGCGTCCACGTGGGTCCCCAACGCGGTCGCACTGGTCGCGATCGAGGAAACCGTGAAGGACAGCGACGCCGAGTCGTGCTTCATGAAAGTGCGCGGCAGCGTGTGTGTCTTTGAGATCGCCGCTGGCGTCTTGGTCAAGATACTGCGGAACGCTGCTACGACGAATGCTGTGATATTGCATCGCCTGTGTCGCGTCATCCAGTTCACTGCCGAGTGCCTCGATGGCGCGGTGCTGCAGATGACGGGGTCCGCGCACCAACCTCAATTCCTAGACAAGATCACGGAGTGCGTCGTGGACTTTGCGTCGCACTCCAACCCTTTCATCGCCTGTGAGAGCCTGCGCGCGCTCGTTTGGTTGTTGCCGCGGCTCTCGTCGAATGCACCAAGCGGCTGGGAGCTGCTCATGACGCGTCTCATGGAGCTGCCTGTGGACCAGATCAGCCCCGAGTCCCGCGTCGCGATCGCCGAGGCGTTCTTCCATCGCGCAGTGACGAATCCGAGCCTGAACCAGCACCAAATCGACACGGAGTTGCTCAAGAAGTGCCTCGTCGTGACGCTCTCGTGGTTTCAGACCTCGCCCTGTGAGTGGCACGCGGCGATGCTGGTCCGGATCTGGCAAAAGGCGCTTCGCAAGTCGCTGGGCACGATGGGTGACGACGTCTTCGACTCGATCAACGCTGTGCTGGACTTCCAGCACCACCACCTCCACTTGAAGACGACCACGGAGCTTGTGAAGCGAAGCACGCTCGACTTCCTCTATCGCATGGGTGCGAAGTTCGCTGTGCACCAGTCGTCGTGGTTCCAGGCGCTCTCCTTGCGGCTGACTAAGCAAATGCTGCTCGAGTCGCTCATCTCGCGTCGCCTCAGCGTGCAAGTGATGTCACAGCTGTCCCGCGAAGCCCAGCAGCTCGGGAAAGCGGACATTGTTCAGCAACTCGCTGTGCTCATGGCGTACTTGAAGCAAACCGACCCGGAGGACACTGAGAACAGCAACAACAACCGCAACCAGCAAAGCGAGCAGTCTTTCCAAACGACGAAGCGAAAGTCAGACGTATTCGTTGAGACGCGCATCCATTCGCAGGCTGTCAAAGACACCCTCGGGATCCAGGATCTGGTTCTTCACGCAGGACTGACGACGAGAGCCTCGCCCATCGCAGGAGCTCTCCCGGTCACTTCTTCGACACCAAACCCGTTCTTTGGTGGCGCAGCATCAGCAGCCGCAAGCGCGACAGTCTTCGATGGAGTGTTCTAGAGATAACAAGCAAACAAGCGATGAAGAGCTACAGAGCACCACGGCATGAGAACAGATGATACACTTTGGAAAACGAAAACAAGCTCAAAAACAAAATACATGTATATGAATGAAGAGGACAGACACGCTCGGATCTTTTCTGCCAAGTCTCGCACTCATCTGCTGCCACCGCTGTTTCTTTCGCTTCACGATCTCGTTCATATCTCGCAACACTCTCTTTTTAAAACGCAGTCCAATTTGCTGGAAGAAAAGTAGGATAGATTAGTCACTTGCTGCTTGCTCACTTGAATGTGTTGAAGTCGCGCACTTCGTTCACAATCTCCAACGCGCGCTGCAAGAGCGTTCGCATCTCGTAGCAATTGGATCGTCTCGCGGCGATGTCGCCGGTCTCTGCGAGCAGCTCATTCAGCTTGTCTTCGCGGTAGAGCGCGGACACCAGCTCGTTCTGCACGTTCTCCTTCGAGTTCGACACCATGAAGCACATGATCGCCTTCGGCACCAAATCTAAAAAGTTCTTGCGCACAATGTCAAAGTACGACGCGAGCAGGCTCTTGATGATCTCGGTTTCAATGCGCTCTCTGTCGGTCGGCTCTTCCACCTGTCGCATGCTCACAGGCACCTGCGGGAGCTTCACGATGCCGCTCTTGTCTGCTGTCGCTTTCTTCTTGCCTCCTGGGAAGATGTACGACATCAATCCGTTGTCATCGCCTTGTCCGCCAGCGCTTGGCTTCGCATTGCTAGTTGACGCGCGGCGAGGGTCCTTGTTTGGGTCTTGGTAGCCGTTGCCACCAGCACCTCCCGAGATCGTCTCCCGCTGCAGCTTCTCCATCAGTTGGGCGACCGCGCGACTGCCGCCGATGAAATCCGGGTGGTTCGTGTTCACGTACGACAACTCAATCTGAATGAGGTTCTGAATCATCGCCTGCGTTGGAATCAGCGATCCGCGCAGCATGTTGTTCACCACTTCGATCACGCGGTTGCGGAGCTCAGGGAAGCGAGAGAGCTCCATGGTCTCGCACTGCGACGTCACGCGCTGCAATTCGTCAAACACCAAATCGATGCACTGCAGTCCTGGCTGCTCCAAGCGCTTGATCTGGCGCTTTGCAAGCAGCTCAAACGACACTTCCGGGACAAAGAGCGACTGGCGAGGACCATTCGCATTGCGGATCGTCGTGCGAATATCTTCATCGGTCAAGTTGTCGAACGGGTTCACTTCTTGCAGCGACTTCGCGAAAATGTCGTTGAAAATGTAACTGATGCGCGCGCCACCGTACAATTCGTTCATCTCGACGCCGTTGAGTGCATGGTTGCGGCCGTCCAGCGAGTTCGTGAAGTTGGTCGAGAAATGCGAGATCAAGCTGAGCAGGCAGCCGCCCATTTCCGTCTTGCTCATCGCTTCGGTTGGGGATCCCATTTCCACGAGTTCATTGTCGAGATCGCCCACCATGCTTCCGATCTTGGACTTGATCTCCGGGAGACAGTCACGAATGTGGTGCATCAGGATCGTATTTAGCGTCTTCGAGAGGTACTGCGTACCCATGCGTGTGGACATGCCGCGATACGCCGGGTGGTTCTTGAAGTACAGCTGCTCCTTTCCGAGACTGTCGCGGATCGCGAGCTTGTTGTTGATGTCGGCTTGACTGCGGTTGATCACGCCGACAAAGCCGCGCTTGAGTGGGATGACGCGGCCCTGGAGCATGTCCATCGCATCCGTGCCTTCGTCCATCAAATCGAGCTTCGTAAGCACGCCGATCGTGCGCTGACCCTCAGGGTCAATCTCCCGCGCGAGCTTGAGCGCATCGCTGTTCGCGAGATCCGAGTTGGCGGGCGTAACCGCCAGGATGATCGAGTTTGGGTTCGAGATGAACTCGATGCACATATCGCGGATCTGCTCTTCGATGTTCACTGGCTGGTCGCCCACTGGCACTTTCGTGACACCAGGGAGATCCACGAGCGTTAGATTGAGCACATACGGCGAGAAGATCTTCAAGTTGATCGACTTGTTCGAGATGCCCTTGTTCTTGCCCGTGATGCGCTCGGTTTCCTTCTCGATCTCGCGGCGGATCTCGTTGAAGTCCGTGAACTTCTGGCCAGGCAAGTGCAGGAACTCGCCCCACTCGTCGGCGGCTTCGCCCGTGCCATTCGCAGCAGTAGGGGCGACCTCAATCGGCGCCGAGCCCGTGGGGCCGATGTTGTAGAGCTGCAGCACGAGTGGCCGCCGGGTGACGATGCCTGTGCCACGCGGCAGAAAGTCTTTCCCCACGATGTTCTCGAGCACGGACGACTTGCCGCTGCTCTGCGAGCCGATGACGACGATCTGCGGCAGGTTGATGGGCGACTGGCCGATGGCGCTGAACACGTCCTGCAGCTTGTTGATGATCGGGATAAGCTGGTCCATCGTGTTTGTTGCCTGCTTCTCGTGTTACGTGGGCGCGCGCTCTCTTCGTCTGCGTGGCGTCGCCTCTCTTGGGGGCGGCGGCTGTTTTGCGGAGTGAGCTTGTTTGCTTTCTGCAGACAAAGAGAAAAGCCCCCCGCAGAAAATCAGGCGGAGAAAAAGCCTCCGCAGAAATCAGGCAAATATTTTGCGTACTTTGGCGAGTGTTGATTCATATATAAACTATGCAGATTTAATCACAAAATTGCGGATTTATAGGTCTGCAGGATTTTAAGATGAGGCAAAAAGCGGACCACCACGAGATTCAAATATTTTCAATACTTAATTGGTTTAAAAATTGGATTCGTGTGGCGCTATACGTCATTTACATTCCGTATACGGTCGCCACGGGTTTCCGTTTTGTTCATCTAAAATGGCTCGAAAATATTGGAATCCCGTGATAATCACCCGATATAAAGAGGTTTAATGATCACCTCTGTAAATAGGTAAATATTAAACTCATTTTAGAAAGTTAAATCTCATTTTAGAAAGTTAAATCTCATTTTCAGAGGTGGATGCACTCATTTTTGAAAAATAATTTTGACCCTTTAAAATGAGTGAACTGGTTTACCTTTTTATAAAGAGTAAAAAATGTCAAACTAGCAAATTTCATATAAATACTCGTTCTAAATATAATATTTTAGCTCCTCATTGACCTCTTTACTGCTTCACATGTTACATGAAATACAAATAATCCTGGTTGCAGCTGTTTTGGAGGGTCAATGTTAGGTGCTACATTCACTCCTGACTTAATAAACCTTGTCAAACATCTCAGAGAATTTGCTAAGGTTTTTTAAGTTAACTGCGTGGACCACACATAAACCAGATCTCGCTCATTTTGTACGTTAAATGAAGTATAAATTCAGTAGATCGATACTGTACAGTGTACATTGGTCCACTTTTGCCTGTTGACAGAAAATCAAAAACCAAATGGATACAAACCCGTTCCGACGACGCCTGATCTTCAGTAATTCATTGCATGTTTCTCCAATCGCGCAATATTTTCTCTCTTCATTAATGCAATATAAGCCAAGACGTTCATTCAGCACAAACAAACAAGTCTAAAATCGAGCTGCCAGTGACTGATGCAATGCGATGCGAAAGCGAAGCGACGGCTTGCTTATCCGAGCAAGCCCTTGGATTCGTCGCCGCCCCAGCGACCGCGGATGTTCTTCTTGCTCTGGCGCTGGCTGCGGATGCCGAGGAGCGCGCACAGAGCCACGAGGCCGAGCAGGATGAACGCCGACACGTACTGCGAGAGCGAAAACTGCTTTGGCTGCGCGTCCGAGCTCAGCGCGGACGACTCGGCGGTCTCTGGCGCTTCACAGTTGCGGTGCGTGCGGCCAAACGCGATCGCTTTTTCAAAGTCCTTGAGCGCGCAGAGAGCTGTTCCCAAGTACGCACAGACAAGTCATTAGTCAAACAATTCACCAAGTGAAAGACAGAGATAACAGCAACCACTTACTGTCGTTGCATTCTGGGATGAGCACTGGCTTGCCCTGGAATAGCATGCGGACCCCAAATGAACCAGCCTTGAGCTTGTAGATCTCCATGGAGAGCACGCCGGCGTACGGCGTCCACTTGCCGTCCCAGTTCTCCTTCACAATCGCGGCCATGAACGGCATGATCGTTGAGTCGTGGCCCAAGGTGATCGCAAACTTCTGCGCAGTCGGCTTGCCCTCCACCAAGGCGTCCAAGCGCGTGATGATCTCGTGCACGAGCGGCTGCATCGCGGTCTTGGCGAACCACGAGTCGTTGTACGTGAGGTAGAGCGCCTCGCGGGCCTCCACTTCTTGGAACACCTTGGTGAACTTGTCTTCGTCCACGCCGTCTGGGAGTGGGAGGTCGTTGCAGCGCGCGGTGCTGAGGCACTCGAGTACCGTGTCCCACGTGAAGTTGCCGACCACGTCGTGAAAGTCCTTCGCGGTCTTCAGTTGCGCCGCGGCGTTGATGTGGTTCAGGAACGCGGGTGAGCTGTTCGAGAGGTTGCCGATGAAGCCCATGAGCGGACAGATGTTCTCGTTCGCGTTCACGTGGTCGGTCGAGTAGTCGGCGACGTTCCACGTGAGCATGTGGTCGACATTGTGCGAGAGGCTGCCGTCTGGAGAGAAGATGCCGTCCATCAGCGCCTGGCCGGACCCCAGCGTTCGCTCTTGGTCGTCACTAGAGTTCAATGGGGTTTGCACACAAAACGGACTTGGTTAGTTACTGCAAAAGAACCATTTACATGCAGTAAACAGCCACCACTGACCTTCGGAGGTAAATTTGATCAAGCGAAAGAAGCTGTGGAAGATGACGAGAAACACTGTCACAGTTAGATCATGATGCGCTAATTGTCTATCAGCTTGAGAACCGCATTGGGTGACTCACCGAGAGGTTGGCGTGAGGGAAGATCTTGAGCGGCCCGTCGCCAATGTACGCATCACGGAGGATCCTAACATCGTAGATCAAAGAGAAATAAATCTTAGTGATTAGTGCTGAAGTCATTTAGCATCGGTGCATGTGCAAACTGTGAGAGCAAACTGTCACTTACAGTCCGTTCTTAAGGTGCTGGTGGCGACCGAGTGGGAGCAAGCCGCCGACCACACAGTTGCCAGGCAAGATGTTTTCTCCTTCCATGTAGCTCTTGCGGTACAGGCGCCCGAAGCCATTTTCCTCATTGAAGCCGATGTTTTGGTTCTGCAGAGTCAAGATCAGTCACACATTCGATGTCAACATGCATTATCAATAGAAGCTACAACATGCCAATATACAAACACACGCAGTTCGTACCGAGACCGACGTGGTGGTGCAATTCCACTTGGCGTTCATCGGGCTGTGGTGACCTTTGTCCCAGCAAAAGAGGCGCGAGTACGGCGCGCGCGCTCCGTGGCGAGCAATAATCTGATAACAACCACATACACACACGTTGCATCATGAGAACAAACGCACACACGACAACAGAGCACCACGACTCGCTCACCTGCACTTGCGCCAGCGACTCGACGAGCTCCGCCTGCTCTGCAGTCAGCGGCTCGATATTGGTAGCGTCCATGCCGCTGAGGTCGTTGCAGTAGCCGTGGGGCTTCCATCCGTCGTAGGGACCGGCGTGCACGACCGAAGCGGCCATTGCGGTCGCCACGACCAGCGCGAAGCGTAGACTTGCGAGCATTCTGAGAGAAGAGCGCGTGGAGCTTGCTTGGGGCTTGAGATGCTGGCGGAGCGAGCTTGCGTCCTGCGGTGGAAGAGAGCGAATGACGCGCGTCCTCTTCTTCCAAAAAGAGAGAAAGTGTGCAGTTGGTGGTCGTAGCGTTGGAGCTGCTCGCTCGTTCGCTCGTGGATCCAAAAACGGAAAACGGCCCAAAGAAGAAAGTGATGAGTGTATGCTTCTACGGTACCTCAAGCGTCGTGCGCGGGTCGACATGGGTCGCGTTTGGCCAATCAGAGCGTGAGCACGTGTGGCTGTTTAACGACTGTTTGCGTCCCACCGATACAGAACAACGTTGCAGATTCGCGAAAACAAAAAGAAAATGGGTATTTGAAATAGCACATGCGAGCCAAAATGGCGCTTTCAGAACGCAAGGACCACTTTCAGACCCACAAAAACGAACAATGCCAACCAGCCAACCTATGACCGACCCCAGAACGCCCATCATAAAGCATAAGATTCGCATTGAATCTTGAAGCGTGTGCATTCTCGCATGTGTGTTTACGGTGGTGCGTCATTGCCATTCTCAGGAATGGGGCATTGTCATTGATCTCAGTGCATGACGCAAAATGATTTTTGTTATCTCACAAAATGAACAAGTCAAATTGTTCATGAATGAAGGTTTGAGAAGGTTTGTGTGATATTTTGGCATTTGAAGGCCCTTCACTGAAGGCGTGGCGAGGGCATTCATTGCCCCCTTCCTGTTGACGTTCAAACTCCCGAAAGCATTTGGCTCAGACATGCCCTATTTTTGCTTTCACGGAAGTTGAAAATCACAATTACGGAAAAATGTTAAAACATGCCTATTATTGTCAATAATCACTGATTTGAAATCGACACTTGTGTGGTTGGAGGCAAATGACCGAATGAATTGAATTTAATGGGGCTCGCATGGCCGACTGAGGTAGTCTAGGAGAGTAGAGGAGATAGAGAACAGCGATGAACTCTACGTTCAACACCCCCCTTTTCCACTAATTTCTCTCGCAAAGACGCTGAGAAGGACGCGACATGATGTGACATCGTGATGGGA
>JAASGK010001363.1:0-10205 GCA_023334195.1 Globisporangium emineosum
AAGAACCAGCGTATTCTGGCGTTTCTGACGGTACCTTTTTCGCGCCAAAAAGTTGAAAATTCAAACCAAACGAGTTCAAAATCTGACGGAAAAATCATTTTTTTGGACAGACCGTGACTTTCTGGACCAACTGTACTATTGAAAGCTTGGATGACCACCATGAGTAGGAATACACATTTAGCAAATTTGTATGGATGAAATTTCCCATATTTGACTGACTGCGAAAATAAGCGATTTATTGCTTGAGAATTGTAAAAAGAGGGTCAAAGGCGGAGGGCGTTTTCAAGCAAAATGGGCTATTGTCCTGTCTTCTTTCTTGGATTTCATTAACAAACCTTCTTTTTTGCGATCTTTATTTCCGATGTTTGCTGTTTATCGCATCACATTCCCAAAGTGCTTGTGCGAAAGAAAGCCCGCTTAAGCGGTTAAGCGGACTTCAGAAATGGACCTCAACTTCGCCATACTTCAAGTTGGCCTGTCCATGCAAACGGCATCAGTCGCCTCTGGCTCAAGTATATTTCTCCTAAAAACATATATCAATAGTTAAGGAGGTATTTTAAACCCACTACAAGAAGCTTAACTATTCTAACTAGGTTTACAGAAAACAAAAGGAGATACATTCGTAAACGCGCCTTTGAATCCAGCAGGTGATGCGCGCTTCGATAAAAGGAATTCACTGCAAAAACACAAACACACTCAATCATAGCGAAAAAGCACCGCACGCGCCAAGTCAAAGAGCTCAAAGTCTTACTTCTCCCTCGCTCGTTCTCCCACCCAATGAGATGGGCGCAGAGCAGCGGCAAGGCAGAACAGATTGATCGACTGCGAGAGAAGACTCAAGAGAGAGCGACTCGACTCGCTCGTTTGCTCATTCGAGAACTAACTTGTCAGCCGACCAGACGAAGCAGCAGCGTGCGCGGGCTCTCGGTGGAGAGCGCGTCGAAGAGACAAGAGAAGACACACAGCAGCCAGTCACGATGAACGCCGGAGTCGGCACGATGATGCTCAACGTCGTGTTCGCTGTAGCGATCGTGTGCGGCTTCTTCATGCTGCGGTACCGGCTCATGAAGCTCCACGAGATGAGCGAGCTCGGCCGACCGCTGCTGGCACAGTGAGTAGTAGTAGTAGCAGTGAAGTGTGCTGGGCTTGTTGCTGCTTCTGTTGGACTGCACTACATATAATACGAACTGACCATATCTGTGATGTTTGGGTCTCGACAGTGCGTCTGGGGGTGCGCATCGCTTGGATTCAGCGACAAGGTGCGGCTCGTTGCTTCCTACGCTTCACGTGGCTCCAATATCTTAATACGCACACTGACACAGCATGTTTTCCTTGCTTGTTTGCTTACTACAGAGAGGCTGCGAATGGCTACAATCTGTGCAAGGTGTGCGCGTTCGAGAACTTCAAGGCGTCGCTCTTCTGCATGATCTGCGGCGAGAAGATCGCGAGCGACGAGCAAGAGGAGGACGACGAATCCGTGGGCATCGAGGTGCACAAGAAAAATGGCATCAGCGGCGCCGCAAACTCGACTGCAGTACCGGTAACGCTGACTCAGCGCCAGATTCGCGCCAGGTACGGCATTGTTGTTGTTGTTGCAGTTGTTGTCTTTGTATTGAGGCGTTGGAGCTCACATAAGCTGCTCGTGATTTTCGTAGGAGGCGAAAAGAGTGGTCGCGGAAGCTGGATATTGAAGGCAAGATGTTTTGGTACCACGAACAAGCCAGTGGGGTCCCTGGACCGCTCAGTTCTGGTATTGTCGTCAGGTTCAACCCCGCGAATCCGCCGGCTTCGCTCGAAGAAGCGAAACAGGCTCAGCGACAAGAAGAAGAAGAAGAACTCGCTCACAGCTCGGAGGAGGAGAAAGAGGAGCTGGCGCTAATTGTCGACATACCACTCGACGAGCCAGAACCAGCTCAGACTGGCGATGTTACTGATCCTGATGCGCCAGCAGCACCAATAGCAACTCCGTCAGGGACAGCAACATCAGAGACACCGACGAGTGAAGATGCGAGCGCCGACAAGACCAAGAACGCTATGCGCACGACGCCGCGGGCTTTCCTCTTGGACGCTGTCTCAATGGAAGTGCTCGAGGCGTCACAAGCAGACGCAGCAGTGCTCGCAACTGGCGACGCGGGACTGGACGCCATCGAGCGAAGGAAAGAGGTGGTCACCCAGGCAGCGCAGGATTTCCCGACCAAGTACGCACATTTTGTGGTCAGCACGGCGTCTTTGCTGGTGCCAGCGGAGGTGGAGTTCCTCAAGGTGTCGGTGCACCGCTTGTTTGTGCTAGAGGAGTCCATGGACCACCTGGCGTGTATCCAAGAGCGGTTCATTCGCTCGGTGATGCGCATCAACTTTATCGAAGAGAGCGGCGTCGACGCCGGCGGATTGCATCGCGAGTGGTTCATGCTCTTGAACGATTTGCTCATGGAGCCGTCGACTGGGCTGTTTGTCTGCACAGACAAGAGCGAACAGGTGTACGCGCTCAACCCGAACTCCAGGGACGACAATGGAGAGGACCACCTGGTGTACTACTACGGGGCGGGACGCCTGGTGGGCAGAGCGCTGCTTGAAGGCGTGGTGCTGAACTTCCACCTCGCGATCCCGCTGCTCAAGATCATCTTGGGCATCCCCGTGACAATGGACGACCTCGAGTACTTGGACCCGGAGACGTTCAGGAGCATGCAGTGGATCGCGCAGAACGACAACATTGAGGCACTGGCGCTGGACTTTAGCGTGACGCAGCCGCGCCATGACCCTGAGAGCGGTGAGCTCGTCATGGAGATCATCGATCTGATCCCGAATGGTCGCAACGTCCCCGTCACGGACGACAACAAGCTCGAGTACCTGGAGCGCAAGTTCCACTACATGCTCATCGAGAGCGTGTCACCGCAGCTGCACATGTTCTTGAAGGGCATCTATGAAGTGATCCCGCAGCATTTGCTCATGCTCTTTGACGCCGAAGAGATCGACTACTTGCTCTGCGGGTCGCAGGAGATCGACGTGAGCGACTGGATCAAGTGGTCAGTGCACTCGGCGTACCTGGCGCTCACGCCCGTGCTCAAGAACTTTTGGGACATTGTGCGCGAGATGCCGAACGAGTACCGCCGCCGCTTGCTGCAGTTCACGACCGGCTGTTCGCGCGTGCCGCTGATCGGCTTCCGAGGCCTCACGAGCTACGACGGGAAAGTGTGCCCGTTCACGATCAAGGTGCTCTCGTCGGCGGGGCCACAGATCATTCGCAGCCACGCGTGCTTCAACCGGATCGACCTGCCGATCGGCGCGTCCAAGAAGGAGCTCAAGGACATGCTCTACGCGGTTCTGGACACCGATATCTACGGCTTCACGACGAGCTAAGTGAGAGGAGCATCATCAGACAGTCAAAGTCAAGGCAGTTCTTCAACAGTTGTCCCTTGGTTTCTGCGACGAAGATGTGTTGGCGATGTTCGTTCATTCAGGAAAGAAGCGATGAGGTTGTTGGTGTGTAAGTTATGTGTGCATGGGTGTGCTTTAGGATGTCGCTGCTTGGCGTTTAATATAAATCCACATGAGCGCGTTTGTTGAGGTTTTTGTGGTCGCTCCACTGTGTAGTGGTCAACGAAAGTGCCATCGGGTGCAAAGCTCGCTGTGGTTTGACGTGGCTTATTAGGATTTCGACGTCAGAGCGAGCGAGCGTTGTCTTGTCCACCTACAGATTCGACACATGCGAGACTTAGCACTACGCGTGACAAGCTGAAGCTACGTGAGTGAATCAAGAAACGGCTGGACCCGGTAACCGTCAAACTTCAACGTGGTCACATAACATGCCAACCTGGCATCAGTTTGCTCAAAGTGCAGCCAGACCTCTCGGTCTCCTCTTTCATCCAGCGGATCACTGACTGTAGCGACGGACTTCGGACGATGGAGGACAACTGCAACAGCAAGGTTTGGCGTGCTCTTTGGGATTATTGAAAGGAGCTGGGCGAGTTGTGTCACACATGCGATTCCAGGTGAAAAGGTGTATCCGCCCCTTTCTCTGGGCATGACGGAGCCCACTCTCGCTTAATCTCGCAACTTTTGACTCAATTCTTTTTGAAGTTTCTGTTGGAACACAAACAGCCGGAAAGGAAAAGGTGGCGCAATCCCCGCGTGGAAAAGTGCTCCCCATCAACCAAGAGCCATCGACATGGTTTCATTATGTTTCGCAGGGTATTCATTTTTAAATATTTAAGCCTAAATTTTGTTTTCATCATCGAACAGCAATATATACAATATTGCAGGTAATGGTTTGATAAAGAAAACAGTAAGGAACAGGCTCAACTCAACACTCATTAGAGCTGTTTTGTATGGGAATTTGTATGGAATCATCGCGTGATTAAGCCAATCTGACTCTCGTCAACAACCCTTGCTTGACCAGACGGATCCCTTTCATTCCTTGCTGCATGCGCAGTCCCACGGCACCCAGTAATCAGCCGACGCCGCTGGCTGCCACGGATTGTGCTGCCTCCATTTTCTTCCTTCTCACTCACTCAGTCACTCGGAAAGCCGCCGCCAACTGAGCCCCTCGCGAGCAGCTCCACAGTCCAGAACGAAAGCACAAGGAATGACGAGTAGCACGGTCATCATCGCGGGCAACCTGGCGTGGTGCGTGCCCATGGTGGTCGTGCTCATCTACCTGACCAAGCGGCTGGCGACCAATCGGCGCTTCACAGCTTGCCAGCTCCCATTGCTCGCCGAGTACGTCCTATTGGCTTTCGTGTTATACTAGACCTCTCATTGAACTGACTGACCATGATGCCTCTGTCTGGTTTCCCGTAGAGACAACCTCGTGGACCACCGCATTGACGCCGCGAAGCGCGAGGCCGAGCATGGATACCTTCCCTGCACGGCGTGCGGCTTTGAGAACTTTACGCGCGCGCACTTTTGCGCGATCTGCAGCGCGCCGTGTTTCGACCGGGGCGAGGACGCAAGCGACGACACGCTGCTGCACTCGTTCCTGTCGCCGCCGCGACAGCTCACGGCGCTGCAGGTGCGCGCGCGCAAGCGCAAGGAGTGGGCGCGCAAGCTCGACCTCCAGGGCCGCATGTTCTGGTACCGGAGCAACGTGGACGGTAATGAAGGTGAACTCTTCCCAGGGTACACAGTGCGCTTTGACGACCATACTGAAGAGGAAGAGGAGGTACAGGCACAAGAATCATTGGCGGCAGTGGTTGAAGCTGAGGCTGAGTCTACTGAGGACCAAGAGAACCCTAAACATGAAGATGGTGAAGCACACAGTGAAGATGGCGAACCAGAAGGAGAAGAAGAAGAGGAAATTGAGGCCGAGCCTGTGAAGCCAGGCAAGCCGGCGTTTGACGTCTCGTCATTGACGTTTGAGCTGTGCGACGCCACGCACGCGAACCCGAGCCAGTTCCCGCACGGTGAGTCGTCCGACGCGACTTTCGAGGAGACGCGACGCACGCTCGAGCTCTCCGAGAAGGATTTCCCGACCAAGTTCGCAAACTTTGTGGTCAGCTCCGCGGTGCTGCACGTGCCGTCGACGCTGCGCCACCTCAAGCTCTCGGTGCACCGCGAGTACGTGCTCGAGGAGTCGATGGAGCTCATCAGCTGCATCCAGAAGCAGCACGTGCGCGCGCCGATGCGCATTGACTTCCTGGACGAGAGCGGGGTCGACGCTGGCGGCGTCCACCGTGAGTGGTTCATGGTGCTGAACGAGCTGCTCATGGCCCCCGAGCTGGGGCTCTTCAAGTGCACGAACCGCAAGGACCAGACGTACTTCCTCAACGCCAACTCGGTGCACGACAAGGGCGACGACCACCTGATCTACTACTACTCTACGGGACGCCTTGTAGGCCGCGCGCTCCTCGATGGCGCTGTGCTGAGCGCGTCGTTCTGCGTGCCGCTGCTCAAGATGATCTTGGGTGTGCCCGTGAGCTTTAGCGACCTGGAGTACTACGACGCCGAGATGTACAAGAACCTCACGTGGATGCTCGAGAACGACGGCGTGGAAGAGTTGGGACTGGACTTTAGTGTCTCGGAACAAGTCGGCGACGAGATTGTGGTCACGGACCTGATCCCGCGCGGCCGCGACATCGCTGTCACGGACGAGAACAAGTACGAGTACCTAGACCGCAAGTTCCGCCACACGCTGATCGAGAGCGTGGCGTCGCAGCTCTCGGTGTTCCTCAAGGGTATCTACGAAGTGATCCCGCAGCGGCTGTTCATGCTCTTCGACTACGAAGAGCTCAACTTCCTGCTCTGTGGCACGGACGAGATCGATGTGGACGACTGGGAGCGCAACACGCGCGTCTCGCTCAACCTGGAGGACAACAAGCGCGTGCTCAAGTGGTTTTGGGAGATCGTACGCGGCATGTCGAGCGAATACCGCCGCCGCCTGCTGCAGTTCTCCACGGGCTGCTCGCGCGTCCCGCTCGTGGGTTTCAAGGGCCTCACGAGCTACGACGGCCGCCTGTGCCAGTTCACGCTCAAGGGCGTGACGTTCAAGAACGAGGGCTACATCCGCAGCCACGCGTGCTTCAACATGCTCGAGCTGCCGCTCTACAAGAGTAAAGCGGAGATGAAGGCGGTACTCGACGCGATCCTCGAGGACGATGTCTACGGCTTCACGACGGTGTAGTAAACAAATAAAAGGTGGCTAAAGCGCTCAGCAAATGCTGGGCTTGTATAACAACAGAATAGTAATATATCGTGTGGCTAATGATACAACCTGTGAGTGAATGTTGTTAACTGAATCTTCGCAAATGGCTACATTTCTGAACTTATATCGGAGCTCTTCAAAAAATGACATGCACTCTTGCTGTGCGTCATCTCGAAATTTAAATGGGTTGACCTGGCTCTTCACCGGCTCCTCCTGCATTCTCTTGGTCGACAATGCGTATGCAGACGCGATGCCAAGCGTTGTTGAGCATGCCGCGCATGTTCCAGATCGGCGCGATGGTGTCTGGCTGCGCGTTGTAAGACGCGTCCACGGCCTTGCAGATGATCTCGAGCTGCGTTGCGTCTTGCGGCACCGGGACGTCGAGCTCCCAGGGGGTCCACGCCCACGCGCGGTTGTAGCGCTGCTTCTTCGCGGTAGGGTGCAGCTTCGCTGCTGTCCAGATCTTGCCCGAGTCAGTAGAGACGTCGACGCGGACGATGTTGCGACCGCCCCCGCTCCAGGCGTAGCCCTGCACTGGAATCGTTGATGGCGATTTGGAAGTGAGCAAATGGGTCGCACCATCGTTCGGCTGCACGATCGCAGACTGCACCGGTAGCTCTTGGATCGCTTCGCCCGCGAACGCAAAGTAGTTGTCTGTGTCGTAGTCCACGTTCGGTGGGAAGCCTCGGTAGTCCTTTTGCTGCCAGAAGTTCGGACTCTCGTCTCCTGAGAGCACGATGCGATGCAAGAACTTGACGTTTCGCGCGCCGACTGTACCCGGTACAATCGCGCGCAGTGGGAACCCGTGGTCGCGGGGTAGCGGCTCGCCGTTCATCTCGAACGCCAGCAGCACGTCTTTGCGCGGATCCAGCGCCGTGGCGACCGGGATCGACGCGCCGTACGTCTTGCCATCCACGGGGTCGCCGTCCAGCGCTTCCAAGTGCACGTGTCTGATGATCGCCTCGCACTGTGCGCAGTTGTTGTCGGTGCTATCGCTCTCCGAGTTATCGTTGTCGTGAATCGCGCAACCCTCGTTCGCCTCGCTGATGCCGAGGCGCTTGAGCATGTCTGCGAGCAGCACGCCCGTCCACTTGGCCGTCGAGATCGCGGTCTTCTCCCACACGAGCCCTCGGACGTTCTTCACCTGCGACATCTCGGAGCGCCGGTTGCCCGCACATTGGATCGTCACAGTGATCGTCTTGTGCGCGAATGTGGTCTTGAGCTCGTCCAGTGAGAATGCGACCTCTGTGGATTTGACATTCGAAGGAGGATGAAGTTAGTCAAGTGGGTAGGCTAAAGAAAGATAGAGACATCGCCGTAATGGTCAGCACAAACGCACCTTGCTTAAGCCCCAAGCCCGAGAACTTGACTGTGAACGCATCGAGGTCCTGGATCTCCGGCACTGGCAGGTGGTTGCGCACGAAGAAGAGCTCGTTTGGGGTCACAAACGACTTGAGGAGCAGCTCGGGCGGTGGCTCGGCGTTGAAAGGCGCTTTCGCGCGCACCTTGAGCGCCAGGTCGCGGATCGGGTCCAGCGCATAGCGGCTGGACACTGTGTTGAGCTCAGGCCCAGCCGGTGGTGCAGAAGCCTTTGCGAGCGCACTTTGCTGCTGCTGTGGGTTGTTGTTGCTGTATTGTGGAGCTTGCATTGCTGGTCAGTGACTCAATCGGGAGCTCAACTTCTTTCGAACTGAAGAGCTACCGGTAGCTGCGCGGCAAGCAATGAGCGAATGAGAGGAGCGAGCGAGCGTCAGGCGTCGGAAACGCAACAACCGAGCGATGTGAGGTGACCCACCGCTCACTTGCTTTTGTAGACGATAGACGTCGCCACGTGGGCTGAATGGGCCCTTCTCACTGGACCAGACGGTGTCGCATGCACCGGACCCGCGCGTCTGATTGGTTAGAGAGCCTGATGGGGATCACGTGGGATCATGTTGAAGCCAGAGAAACGACTGGCGCGGAGCGCAGCGGGAGTGAAGGTCGTTCGTCAGGAAAGTGGTGAGTGAAGTTCGTTCATTGCACATCAAATTGCGTTTTTGCGCGGATGCTGCCGAATCATACTGGCACTGCAATGCGGTGGTCAATGGAGCGCTTTTGTGAGAGTGGGAACAGCACCATTGCTTGACTGGTGGGTGGACTTGCTCCGTTCATCATTTACTTACCGGTACTGGTTGCAGCACGAGCTCCATCCCTCGCCCTGACGATCTGGGAGTGTGGGTTCGACTGCGCATTGGAGGCTCTCTAGAGTGCATGCGTGCCTCGATTCTGCGGCGTTGCGTGGCCATGGCTCTCACACCCTCTACTTAGGGTGGGGTGCGGAGTCTGGAGGGCTTGTTGCTGCTTGCTGGCAAAAGCGGGAATGACTCGAAGCAACAAGCGAGGCTAAAGAAGAACAGGCGTGGTCGAGTGAGCAGCTCCACCACAATTCGCTGGAGGAAGACAGCCCACACCGCGCGCGAGAGTGTGGTGCCAGACTCTTCCGTCACCATCACCGGTTACCGCCCTTTCTCCTGCAAACTTCTGACCATATCGCGCTCCCCACCTCTTACGCACCTGCTCAGATATTCAACCGTCCCACGACAGGCTGTCACCTTCGTGGTGAGCTCCACAGATGGACACAGCGGGACTTCGGGTGAGGAACCAGAAAAAATGAAGTGAGCCTGCTATTGCACTGCCTCCTCCTCAGGAGCTCAGGCGACCCGCCTTGAACGTGTCGAACCTCGTCATCGATGAGATGGTGATGATGCCTCACTGGCGTGGTGGGCATCCTCATTGGCAACCACGACCACGTGGTCGTCAATGCGTACGTCTCTATTGTCATTTATTCTTGAAATCGTTGCGAAAATTGGATCGGACACTGACATTCCAAACCAATTTCTCATTTATGAATCTACATTCCAGTACGGCGGCCATCGTGATCCTGATCGTCTTCCTGATGTGCGTTCTGGGGACGTGGATCGAAAACAACGAAAGCTGCGTGCTTGGGATCCCAAAGCAGGATTACCTGGACGTGTTCGCCAACATTCTCAACTCGGACGCGCCGACACACACTCCATCCTCAGCTGCGCAAAGAGTCTAGCCACGATCGCAGCAGTTCACCAGTTTCCAAGCTCCCAGCGACTTCAGCAAAGATCTAGCAGGTCATATGGCTATGACGAGCAGGAGACAAATGAAGACGAAGAGCAAGTGGTTGTAGGCAAGAGAGACTCGTTCTATTTCTAATGAAAGCCATAAGAGCGCGCGAGAGGCGCCGACGCTAAGCAAACATCAAACCAGTACGCGAGAAAAACTCTACGCGTTGAGCTTGAGCGCCTGGTCGACCTCGGTTCGCATGGTCTTGGGCACGCGCAGCAGGATCGCGTTGTTTCCGATCCAGACATTGAACAACACCTTTAGACCAGTGTTGACAATCTGAGGATACGTGCATTGTGGCATTGGGAAAGAAAGGTCAGGAAATTATCCAACAAGGTAACACAATTTAAAGCAAATGCTCACCTCAAGGGCGTCGCCGCCGAGATACGCGTCCGAGATCTCTTCGTCCACATAGTTGACGTTCGCGGCGCCATCC
>JAASGK010001364.1:0-10202 GCA_023334195.1 Globisporangium emineosum
GACGTCCGCGCCTCCACGCTCGTCACATTATCCAGCTTGAGCTCGTCCTGCAACGTCGACACCACCTGATCCATTGCATAGCATTCAAGGTATCGCACCACAGAATGCAAATAAGAATCGCACGTTCTACCTTGACATGGGTGAGTCGCAGCGACCCCAGAGACCAAATGAGCTTGTGAGACACCAGATGTAGCACAGCGTGAAATTAGATTTTGTCGCCAGTTGTTGCAGCACTAAGTTCAATCAAGACCATTCAGTCCGCATTCATGCGACTTGAGCCCCAATCACTGCACATTTTGTTCGTCGTATCAATGAAAATATTCCAATCAGCGTCGTGGATGCCACATATACAACTCGGCAATTCCACGACGCTAGCAAAAAGAGAAATGAGATCACAACGTTTACACAATCGTCACGGTGCTAGGGAGCGCAATGCGCTCCATCGCGACTTGGAACGCCTGCATCTCCTCGGCCGAGTAGAGCTCGCACTGAAAGCGCGACTGCAGGATGCCGAGGAACAGGCGAATGCCCAGCGGGATGGCCTTGTCGTTGAAGTCGTACTGGGTCGAGTGCAGCGCACGCAACGTATCGTCGTCCGCATCTTCTTTCGTGCCCAGGAAGAAGAAACAGCCCTTGCGCTCTTGCAGGTAGTACGAGAAATCCTCCGCCGCCATCAGTGGGAGCCCCTGCTCGCTCACGTACAAGCCAATGTCCATCGCGACTTGCTGCACGTTGCGCGTCTCCTCGTACGGGTTGATCACAGGCGCGTAGCCGTCCTTAAAATGCACTTGCGCCGTCGCGCCGACCGCAGCGCACGTCGAGTGCACAATGGCCTCCGTGCGCTCCTTGATCTTCTCAGCGACCTCCAGGTCAAAGTCGCGGATCGTGCCTGCAAGGAACACGTGGGACGGGATCACGTTGTTGGTTTCGCCGCCCTGGAATTGCGTCACAGAGAGCACGGCCGTGTCGGTCGGCGAGAGCGAGCGACTCACAACTGATTGGAGTGCTTGCACGACCATCGCGCCTGCCAGGATCGGGTCTATGCATTGCTGCGGAGCCGAGCCGTGGCCGCCAACACCGTTGATATCGATCGAGAACTCGACTTCGTGCGCCATCACTGGCCCTGGACGCAAGTGCACGCTGTAGAGAGGGAACGGGTAGTTGTGCACACCATACACTTCGTCGACAGTGTCCAGCGCGCCTTCTTCAATCATCTTCTTGGCACCACCTGGTCCTTCTTCAGCTGGCTGGAAAATGAATCGCACGAACGTGTCTTGTGGGAGCAAGTGCGCATTACGGACGACCAACGCACAGAGACCCAGCACCATGACCATGTGGCCGTCGTGGCCGCACATGTGCGCAGCGACAGGGAAGCCTCCATTCGCGTCTTGGTCGAGCTCCTCGCCGTCTTGTGCAGCTGCTGGCGCCGTCGACTCCATGTCGACATCTCCGCTCTCGTGCGTAGCCTCTTCGCCAGCTTGGGTGTGTAGAGACAGCTGCACAGGCGACGTAAGTCCTACGGAGACGGCTTCATCGCCCGCTTGGTCGTCCACCTTGACCGGCGTCGCAACGCTGCTGCTCACCTTTCGTTTCTTGCGCTTGCGCAGTTCCTTGCGCTGCTTCTTTTGCGTCGAGCAGTACGGCAAGTGGTCGTTCATCTCCTCGATCGGAAGCGCGTCCATGTCAGCGCGGAACGCGAGAACCGGGAGCTTCCTCTTGTCACTGGACGTGACCGTGGCGTTTTCGAAGCACACGTCGATCACCAAACCCGTCGTCGCAATCGCTTGAATGTTCTTTCCTGGAATACGGAGCGTTGTCTCACAGAAGCGTCTGATGAACGACTGCGTGCGCACTTCCTGGAAGCCAAGCTCTGGGTATCGATGGAATGCGCGGCGAATGTCACGAAGCATACGTGAGAATCCAATCCAGTCGATCGACGCATTCGATGCGCTCGGCTCATCCGCAGCGGCAGCGTCTCCCGCTTCACCAGCGGTAGCGATGACAGCAGCGACGGCATTTGCATCGCGTGGTGGTTTGCCCTGCGCGAAGTTCTTCAAAAACGGCGCCAGTTTGCCCGCAAGCGCAGGCAGGCCGTGCTTCCACGGGTCGTCCGGAGGGTACAAGCTCTTGGTGTACGCAGATGTAGTCGGCACGCCGGTGCTGACAGCTGCTGCGCTTCGGGCGTAGTCAGTACCGTCGGCGGCGGTCTGCACCACCTCAGCACCCTCATGGCCGAGCCCAAGATTCTTGCCGCGCAGTCGCTGGTCGCGGATCTCCTCGGGCGTGTCGTAGTAGCGCTTGAGGAACTCGTCCTTCTTGAGCAGCAGCTTGCGGATCGCGGCCTCGCTCACGCCGTATTTCTCCGCCAGCTGGCGCTTGGAGATCTTGGAGTTCTCGGAGATCTGGATGATCTCCACGCGCTGTTTGTCGTTCAGGCGCTTGCCGGCGCCCTGTTTCATCTTCTTGGCACTGTCCTCGCTCATGGCTGCCTGCTCGTGCTTTGCTTTTTATGCCAACAGCGTTTGTGTTTGACGTCTGGTAAAGTGCGGGTTGACAGGAACCAGAAGTTTCAAATTTCGTACCTTACAGAGGTTAAGCGGTAAAGAGAACGCCGACATTGCACGAATGTACGAGTTGATAGTAAAGTTCGATGCTTTTGAGGTAAAGTACGATTCGTACTTTATTGGAGATACGACCAAGCGTGACGAGTTGGCGTGTGGTGGTAAACCTGCCGTTTAAACCTTTGATAATGAATGAAATACAATTTTTTACTTGTTTAAATGTACTCAATTATTATTGTTTTTGTAAGAACGCATTGATAAACAGGTTGCGAATTAGCAAACAGGTATTTAAAGGAGTCGAAGTGACAGGACCATTGAAGCAGACTCGACCACTTCGACATCGGCAACGGACAACGAAGAGCAGACAAATCGTCAACAACACCATGGCTCTGGACGCGAAGGGATCGTGGGCCGGAGAGAACATCCTCTCCATCGAGCAGTTTGGCGTCGACAGCGCCAAGTGAGTCGCCTCCACTGGCGAGCTGCTCAGGTGCTGCTTGCTACATGGTGCGCATGGTGTTGAGCCTCCTTCTGTCTGTGCCTTTACAATCCACAGGCGCGTGCTGCAAGTCGCCGATGAGATGCGAGCGATTGTGAAGAGCCAAGGCGCGTGCGATCTCCTCAAGGGAAAAGTAAGTGAACTGCCGGGAGGCATTGTTGTGCGTATGACTTGGAGCTAATGTTGTTGTTCCTGCACCAGTTGCTCGCGAACGTGTTCTTTGAGCCATCGACCCGCACGTCGTGCTCGTTCCAAGCCGCGATGCTCCGTCTCGGCGGACTTGTCGTGCCTGTGAACGAGAGTTCGTCGAGCAGCAAGAAGGGCGAGACGCTCGCCGACACGATCCGCTGCATGGAGTGCTACTCGGACGTGATCGTGCTGCGCCACCCGGTGAAGGGCAGTGCCGCGGTCGCCGCCGGTGCGACCAAGAAGCCTGTACTGAACGCGGGCGACGGCGTCGGTGAGCACCCAACCCAGGCGCTTTTAGATTTGTACACGATCTACAACGAGCTCGGCCGCAACCTGGAGGACCTGTCGGGCAAAGTGATCACGATGGTCGGTGATCTCAAAAACGGACGCACCGTGCACTCGCTCTCGAGACTGCTCGCGCTCTTCAACGTGACCATCAATTACGTCGCCCCAGGTACGTTGTTTGGGATTCATTGCAGCAATTCCGCTGGTGTTGATGTCTAATGTTGTTTCTGTATTGTGAATGCGCCAAACAGAAAGTTTGAAGATGCCTCGTTACATTTTCGACGAATTGGCTGCGCGCGGTGTGAAGCAGCACGAGACCACGGACCTCGACTCGGTGATCAACCAGAGCGACGTGCTCTACGTCACTCGCGTGCAAAAGGTATGCTGGAAAATAATTGAGTGTATGCATTGCTCTGGAATGATCCGGGGGGAGATTGCGTGATGGCTGACTTGTGTTGTGGTACTTGGTTCCATTTTCTAGGAGCGCTTTGAGTCAGAGGAGGAGTACAACGCCGTGAAGGACAGCTTCGTGATCACGCTGGCGAGCATTGCGAACGCCAAGAAGAGCATGGTGATCATGCACCCGCTGCCGCGTGTGGGCGAAATCGCTGAAGAGGTCGACGCGGACCCTCGCGCGGCGTACTTTCGCCAGATGGAGAACGGGATGTACGTTCGCATGGCGCTGCTCGCCCTGGTGCTCGGCAAGGCATAGAATCACCAAGTAATGCAGTCAAAGCCTGCATTCACACGTGATGCATGCACACAAATCACCTGGAAATAACCAGAATCTGCACACACAAGAGAAAATACCGCCTCCTCTACCTCCTCTCTTATTATTTCTTGATTAAAGTTTTTTACATGTTACATGCGTACAAACTGCTCCTATACTCACTCACCATGGACAGCAGTACACAGTGCGGTCGCACATTCGTTGGAATTCGAGCAGCAGTACTCCAGAACCGAGTCGTACGCGTCCAAGTTCAGTCGCGAGCCGAGGAAAAACGCAAACTCGCGAACGA
Source organism: Globisporangium emineosum (assembly GCA_023334195.1). Lineage (NCBI taxonomy): Eukaryota > Oomycota > Peronosporomycetes > Pythiales > Pythiaceae > Globisporangium > Globisporangium emineosum. The sequence goes on from JAASGK010001364.1 coordinate 4,554, forward strand.
AAATCACGGCGTCTTCGTACAGGAACGGCTGCAGCGCAGCTTCCAGCTCTTTGTACCCTTTCGATACGTCACTGCGATGGATCTTGTCCAGACAGCACTGGATGAGCGAGACGAGCACTGTGAGGTCGATATCTGCACCGATACACGCCTCCAGTTCGCGCTGCAGCCACGCGTCGTACTCCCCTCTAACTTTCACGATCTTGGGGTATACTACTTGCACATTACTGATCGGGTTTGCGGTGTCCTGAAGTGGCACAGGCGTGCCGTTGATTTTCGCGAGGCGCATGCGGCGCCTGTATACGAGTGATCGGCGCTGCAATCGCTGCTGTCGCTGCGCGCTCTGTTCGCGTTGTCGTGTGATCGTATGATTGTCTCTCTGCTGCTTGCCATGGAAGCGGAACACCTCGTAGTTGTGCTCAGACGCCACGTTCGTGAAGATCGTCTCGAACTGCGCTTTGCACAGTGGACACGTCGGTGGATCGATGCCATGTAGCGCGAGGCTCTGCACCCAGGTGTTCAGGCACTCAAAGCAGTACACGTGGTAGCACGCCTGGATCATCACCGAGTCGTCAAGTCCTTGGAGACATATTGGGCAGGTGTCACCAAGCACAGCGAGTTCCATTGCGCCTGCTCTGTTCTCCTGCGTCGCCGCCGACGTCAACATGCCCTCTGCTTGGTCGTGTGCTACTGCGGACGTCAGCGCGCCGGCAGTCGCGTCCCACTCGCGCTCGCCGTTCGAAACGATCGCCACCGCCACTGCTGCTGCAGCGTCAAGAGCCTCTGCTGTGTCTTCATAGCGACTCGCCCACTCGCCCTCGTCCTGCTCGTCGCTGTGCACTTGTAGGCGGTCTCCAAGCGACATGCTCCTGCTCTGCTGGCTTTGCCAATGTAGCGTGTATGTGCAGCGAAAGACGAAATTCTCGTTCTACGTTATGTGTGGAACCCTATAAATAGAATATTGTTTTGTTTTAACGTGGTGAACATAACTTTGGAATACCCAAATCAGGATTTTATCCTAAAATAAGGTAGTTTACCTCACCATAAACCGCAGCTCAACTCGTGTGGTCCACCTGAAGAACCCTTTAAGATCCTGATTTTCAGCCAATCAGCAGTCTGAACTGTGCGAAATTGCTGCCGCCCAATGGTTTTGCCCATAACGTTTGGACTCCAATAGCGAGCAGCGACAACGGCTGCAAAAGACCGATTGACAGATTGAGTTGACTACCCGACACCTTCGTGTGCGTCCTTCTTATCTATCTCTTTATCCACCACCATGGCAGGCGACGACTTACTCAAGAAGACAAAGAAGAATGCGCCAGGTGGCGCGGCTGCCGGTGGCACCACGCACGGCAAGAGTAACGGCAAAGGGGCGGGCGTCGGCGGCTTCCAGCACCTCGGACTGAGTCCGCTCGTCTTCCGCGGTGTCATGGCCATGGGCTACAAAGTGCCGACGCCGATCCAGCGTAAGTCGCTGCCGATCGTGCTCTCGGGCAAGGACGTGGTGGCGATGGCGCGTACAGGTTCCGGAAAGACCGCGGCATTCCTGATCCCGATGCTCGAGAAGCTCAAGGAGCACTCGAAGAAAATCGGCGTGCGCGCACTGATCCTGTCCCCCACGCGTGAGCTCGCGGTGCAGACCATGCGCTTCACAAAGATGCTCGCAAAGTTCATGAACCTCAAGATCTCACTCATTGTCGGTGGTGAAGGCATGGAACAGCAGTTCGAATCGATTGCGTCGAACCCAGACATTATCGTCGCGACTCCTGGTCGTCTGATGCACCACTTGCAGGAAATCCCGGACTTCAACCTCAAGGTGGTCGAGTACGTGGTCTTCGACGAAGCCGATCGTATCTTCGAAATGGGTTTCGCGGAGCAGCTGCAGGAGATTCTCAAGAACATGCCGACGAGTCGTCAGACGCTGCTGTTCTCGGCGACGTTGCCGAAGGCGCTCGTGCAGTTCGCGCGCGCCGGCCTCAGTGAACCAGAGCTGATCCGTCTGGATGTCGAGAACAAGATCTCGGAGAACCTCAAGATGGCGTTCTTCACCGTGCGCTCGAACGACAAGGCGGCGCTCTTTTTGTACATGGTCCGCGAGTTCATCTCGAAGGACGACCAGACGATCGTGTTCGCGGCAACGCGACACCACGTGGAGCTGCTGCACGAGCTGCTCCGCGCGAACCACATTGAGTCGTCGTGCGTGTACGGAGACATGGACCAAGCGTCGCGCAAGATCAACATCGGCAAGTTCCGCGCGAAGAAGACCAACCTGCTAATCGTGACGGACGTGGCGGCGCGTGGTATCGATATCCCGCTGCTCAACAACGTGCTCAACTACTCGTTCCCGTCGACCGCCAAGCTCTTTGTGCATCGTGTCGGTCGTGCGGCGCGTGCGGGTCGCAGTGGTACGGCGTTCAACTTTGTGGACCCGGACGAGCTGCCGTTCATGGTGGATTTGCACCTGTACATCGGTCGTCGTCTGGATGACTCGTCGCCCGTGGGCGTGCCATCGTACTCGCTTGACACGATGCAGGTCGCGGACATCCACTACGGCGCGTTCCCGAACGAGCTGATCGACCAGGAGACCGAACACATGGCGGACGTGATGAAGAACCACCCGCAGGTGTCGCCGCTCGTCAAGGTGTGCGACAACGCGTACAAGGCGTACACGCGCACGCGCGCAGACCCGTCCAAGCTGTCGATCAAGCGCGCCAAGGACGTGCTCTCGAAGAAGATCCACCCGCTGTTCATGGAGGCGTACATGAAGGAGGACTCAAAGGCCGAGAAGGTTGAGTACATTGAGTCACTGCAGACCTTCCGACCACCGCAGACGATCTTTGAGATCGCCTCGGGCACGCACTCGGCCAAGAAGAACTCGGCTGCGGTCATCATGATGCAGGGCAAGCGCAAGCTCCACGGCAAGATCATCAAAAAGGAGGCGACCAAGGGCGAGAAGGACCACACGGGCGTGCTCGACAAGATCTACGAAGAGGACTCGAGCGAGGAGCTGACGGCCGAGGACAAGGAGGCGCTCGCTCGACGCATTGCACAGAAGGCAGAGGCGGACGCGGCGGCGGCGCGCGAGCTGGAGCAGCAGCAGCTATCGCAGAAGAAGACGTTCTTCCTGTCCAAGTTCGACCGCAAGCAGATCAAGAAGCGTGTGGCGGCGGGCGAGAAGGAGGCTGACGTGATGAAGGAGATCGCGGCGGCCAAGCAGCAGACTGAGGGCGGCAGCAGCGGCGACAACAACGGCGAAGATGGTGATGACAACGTCGTAGAGGAAGAGGACGATGGCGGCAAGAAGAGCTTCATCGACCGCGAGAACTACATCGGGTACATCAAGGAGGGCGAGCACGCGACCGAAGAGTTCCTCGCGCGCGGCGCCGAGGGCGGCAAGGTGAACTCGTTCCAGGAGGCGCGTCTGGAAGAGGCGATCCTGGACGTGAACCCGGACGAAGCCATCGAGCTGAACAAGAAGCGCCGCATCCTGCACTGGGACGTGCGCAAGAAGAAGTTTGTCAAAACCACGGCGGGCGAGCTGACCGCGCAGGGCACGCTCAAGCGCCGTAACGAGAGCGGCGTGAACGTGCGCAAGAAGAAGGAGGTCGGCGCGATTTACAAGAAGTGGCAGCAGCGCCAGAACAAGCGCGTATTCACGGGTGGCGAAGAGGGCGACGAGGACGCGGGCGACGGCAAGCGCTTGGACTACCGCAATGGCAAGAAGCCGCAGCTGGCGAAGAAGACGAACGTGAACAAGCACGCCAAGGACGAGCTGCTGAGCGAGACCACGATCCGCAAGGAGGAAAAGCGAAAGGCGCGCTCGCGCGGCGTCAAGGTCACGAGTGGCGCGCGCACAAAGCGCGGCAAGGGCAACATCAAGGGCAAGTCCCACGGCGCACCGACGAGAAGCAAGGCGATCATGCGGAGATAGAGACATGGAGATGGATAATGCAGCAGCATGTGTGTGCTGTCTTGAGCAGGTTCTTCTCATTAATATAGTTTGCCTTTTGAATTGTTTCGTTTGCTGAGTATGGAGCCTCTATCCAAACTTGTATGCTGAATTAATCGTCGTCCTCATCGTCGTCCTCGTCGTCGTCTTCCTCGGCAGACGATTTGCGAGGGTATGCGTGGGTGAGTATGTCCATCGCGAGACTCACGAGCGGCTTTGGCAGTAGCACGCTCGCGAGCGGCGCTATGGAAACGATCTTGAGGTCTTTCTGTCGAGGCAATAATTGTCGAGTGAATGAGTTTTTGTAATGGAATCCAATCGAGTAAAGCACGTGGTTCGTTCGTACCGTATACTTGGGCTTCTCTGAGGTAGTGGTGGTGCTTGTTGCCCGGTCTTCAGGTCGCTGATAGCGAAACGATACCCGGAGACCCGCGAGCAGCTCTTCAAGGAGCCACGGGAGCGACGGGTACTGTGACTGGAGCTGTTTGTGTGCACTATTAGGAGCTTCTCCCAAGAGAATCGGTACATAGCATTGCACAACGCACACTCACCTTTTGGAGCTGTGTGGCATTCACACCCACGAATCCCTGCGCAGCCTCATCAAAGAGTATCGCATCCACGACGTTCACCCCATACGTGACCTGGATCTGACTCAATAGCAGCAACAAGAAGCACAACAGTCGATAGTGAATCAGAGCTGTTGTCACTCATCACTATGGTAAACGAATGAGCATTGATACCTTGAGTCTGTACTTGAACTGGACTGCGGACGCCTGAATAAGAGAGCCGCACGAAGCGCACTCGATAGCGTCTACTGTTGCTGCTGTAAACGGTAGTGAGACGCCGCTCGCTCGGGCTTGCACTCGGGCTTGGACTGATGCAAAGCATCTTGGACACGCTGCGTAACTGGATACAATGCGTGAGTACATAGGCTATTGCCAGTAGGCCCACCACATAACAACACCGACCACTCACACCATGTTGTGCACGGAGGCTTTCTCCACCACGGCGCTCGGCACGAACTCGAACGCGCCTCCGCCACTTCCGCTTCCATTGCGCATCATGCTTCGTGCGATGTTTGAAGTGAAAAGGCGAAAACCCTCGAATATAGAGTGTACTAACACTTGTTTATAAGACAAACATCTTATAAACGAGGGGAAACCTAAGTTTCCTTATACAGTCAGACCCCTTTATAATATCCCCTATGTATGGGCTTTTTCTTTGTAAGGGTGCAAGTTCAGGGGGCCCAAAAATGTATATGACTATTTGTATGCTTGTTTCTTATAAGGGTATATTGTATAAGACCATGAATGTTCAGGTCCATTCATACCAGTCACTCTTTGTAAAAGGACCTCACAGGGTCCATTTGGCAAAATGGCACCTCGAAAGCCACTCGAATCGACTCTCGCAACGCGCACATCCATCAGCTACGAGCACAAGCACCGAATCTTTGCGCACTGGCAGAAGCACCCAACAATGCCATAATTCCAAATGCAGCAGTGGGTGCACAACCAGCTCGGCGTCAACCTTCGGCGCTCGACAGCGCAGCGGATCAAAAACATGCACGAGGCAGCGTTCGAGAACGTTAACCCGCCTCGTAAGAAGGCTCGCTCAGTTAAGTACCCACTGCTTGAGAAGGGATTGATTGACTTCATTATTGCAAAGCAGGATATAGTGAGTCTATCAGATAACCTTGTTATTGA
>JAASGK010001365.1:0-10192 GCA_023334195.1 Globisporangium emineosum
AGACCTGTTCCAGGCTGTGGAACCGAGATACGAACGCCGCGTCGAACATACGGAAGGTGGCGAAGAGCGCGATCGGAGGAGAGGGTCGCCCCGGGTATCTTCAAAGGGCCAGAGGCTCGATCAGTGGTGCTATGTCGGTAGGGAACGAAGTTCCCAGGTGTCTTTCGACGCTTCCACGCAACCACAATTTGACGTAAAGCGTGTTAAACGAACAATAAGATGTCAGGTATTAATTCATTCATCTGGTACACCGCATGGTCCTATCTTCACAGCTGGCTATCCACATGACATCCTCGTGCACTTTCTGGTCCGAATAACCAAACTGAGCTCCTCGCTGAGCGCACATGTCTGCCATCCGCACATCGACTTCGAACCACAAACTCACACTGAAATGGACCGATCCCCTCTACAGTGTACTTCACATCCTATTTGGAAATCGTCAGGACTTGCCTTCTATCTGCACCTTCCGTTCAGAAAAGGATGGAGAAAATTTGCTAGCTGAGCACCAAAGAGACCGAATTGACAGCCCCGTCAACAGCTTGGTACTAAACGCATTCTGTATGATACTTGCAGCCCAGTCCACGCGAACACTCGTCCTCCAGGCCAATTGATCAAGTGATGAGTTAGTCCTATCTAAAGTAAACACGCGCTACCTGAGCTCGGCTGTGGATGTGTGCAGTGTGCGTTCGGCCATGGCTGGACTCGACTCGCCGAGTACTGGCCTCTCGCTGTCAACATGAACCAACCAAACTTCCGACCACAGCGAGAACTCACTGCCCCAGAAGCTGATTCGCTCTATCTGTCTGTCTAACTATCTCAACTGAACTCCCTTGTTCGGATTGATCCGATGGCTCGCTGTCATGGCCCCTCCATTCATGGGAAGGAGTGCGTGGGAAAAATTGCCATTTCCGAGTAAGGGAAACAGACGCAGATGTGTTCAGTTTCTTGGGGTGTCAGCAGATTGCACCATCACAAACGCGTTCATCAGTGCAACGTGAGCTCCCTTCGACAACGACGGTTACCGTGGATAACGGGTCAAACTTTGCACACTATACTCTCTCTATGCTACAATACTACGTATGGGACAAATTTGATGTTGCTGCCACCGTTAGATCACCGACAGATAACCAAGCGCGAAAAGAACATGCTTGAAATGACACTTTTTGACTCCAACATGACATGTTTCACCACTTGATATTTTGCTTCACAGCGGCATGCACACATGCCCGCATGTACGTGAGAGCTCAGTCCTAATGGATCCAGCCGCGATAGCCCTCTCTTGCTGTTAAGTTATGTGAACGCACGCTCGTTCGAGCCGCACTCTCTCCTCTTCCTCGTAATCAGTCAGTTGATTAAATATCCGAGTCGCCCAACATTGAAATTATCGTCCGAATCGGATAACTCGGACGACGACTCGATCCCTTCGGCGACCACGGCTTCGTTCTCCAAGTCGATTGTCGAGTTCTCGTCGTCGCTTTGAGGCCGCACGCCATTGTCGACATCTGCGAACCTTTGTGCGCTCTTCATCATCACGACGCGATGCTTCCGCTTTCTCTTCTTCCCACTGTCTGCAGCAGAGTGATGTTGACGCTTGCCTTTCCCATTGCTACTGGTGCTAGTGCTGATCTTGGGTTCATCAAACGACTCAGGCGCCACACGCTGGCCTTGCTGCTTCTCTGTACTGGTAAGTGCAACTTTCCTCTCGTATGCGTCGACGACATCGGCGACATCGTCCTGGAGCTTGGTAGCCGCTTCCCACGTGTTGTCGCTCGACTCGTAGCCGTCCCACTTGACTAAATACTGTTTCTTGCCGTACCGGAATCGGTGGTCGACAATCTTGTCCACAATGAAAATATCGCCATCTGGGGACGTAGAGATATCGACATCATCACTGTCGTCAACACCAGAGAGTTGTTGCTGCTCGGCTGCATCTTCAGCCCGCTGGCGATTCATTCTCCGCGTCTTCGCAAGGCGCTTCTTGTTGAAATCGTCGATCAACTGCTGCGCCTGGGGAGCGCACTGCTTCCGAAGCACCCACATCGGCTCTTCAAGGTCCACCCACTTGACCAAGTACATGCACAAGTGCGCACCGTCGCGGTACTGAAGTATTTTGTCAGCAGTCAAGTTTGCAGTCTTCTTCTTCATGTGCTGATGCGACTGTTTACTCGGCGGCTCCGGATACTGCTGATGCTGATGCCTCTGTTGTTGCTCCTCACTGAGCTGCGGTAGCGAAGTTATTGCGGATGAAAGTCGGCGCTTCTTCGCTTTCTTCTCTGGTGTGTCAGTTGATTTGGACTTTGGTGTGTGTGTGTTCTTGCTTGACGACAGATGGTGATGAGCAGACTGTCCATTCGTTGGCGTATGCACTTGGGATAGACCAGATGGAGTGTACGCGTGATTCGCAGAGCGCATGCCGGCGACGCGGAGGTTATTCTGCATCATCGCATCGTGCAGCTCCAGTCCGTCCAGCAAGATCTCTTCTGGTGCGTACGCGTTCGTCTGGATGGGGGGGCCTGACGCATTCCAACCTCGTACAGAGTTGACGAAAACAGGATCGTCATCTTCAATCGCTGCACCGTCCAAATAGGCGTCGAGAGAGTTCTGCGTCTGCTGTTTCGAGTCTCTGTCCTTTGATGTCGATGCTGACGAAGACTCCACATCCGGCGCATTGGTATCTTTATTTCCATTCACCACTGCAGCAGTTGACCTGCTGTGCGAACTGGACTCTCCTTGTGCAGCCGCACGCTCTTTCGCAGCGTTCCCCAATAGCCGCTCTCGGATGATCTCTTCCACGCTCGAGAGCAAATTGCTCATGTTCTGCATGGTTTCCTGCAGCGTGGCCACAGATTCTTCTTTGGTCGGTTTCTGTTGCTCAAAGCCGTTCTCTCCGCTAAACGTGCTGCTCAGATCGCTTTGGTCTCCACCGCCATTGCGATAGCCGTTACTGTAGCCGCTGCCGTGGCTGCTGCTGCTGCTGCTCGCACTATTCTTGATCATCTGCGCGGCCAACTGGTTCACGACTTCAAGCGCCTGGCCGTGGTTCTCCAGCAGATCAATCCACAACAGCGTGCTGCATCATACACAATCACACATACACCACCACACATCAATAATCCACCGTACAGCCAGTCAAATGCGATCAGCTCCAGCACGAGCACGCAACAGCGGCACGTACAAGTTCTGTTCCCACTCTTCATCGCTGGCGTCATCGGTCTTCCGCGTCTCCACTGCTGCTGTAGCTGTGCCCACACGTCCTGCGCGCGTCGCTGTCGCCATCGCGCGATCTCTTTCACCCGTTCTTCTTCTTCCTCGTCTCCCTCTGCGCCGCCGCTGGTGAGCTGCTCACTTGCTTCTCTTCACCGCCGTCGTCGCTGTCTTTCAAGGCTTTGCTTCTTCGAGCGCTATGTTCGTATGTCAGTCAAAGGATGTCGTGTGAAGGTTGCTGCACACACCAACAAGTCTTGGTGCAACCTTCGCACAACAGTCAGTTAACTGCCTTTTGCCTGTTGGACAGAATGTTTGTAGTAGCATCTGCTGGAAGTGCGCGGTTGCACTTCAACTTCCACCATTTGACGAGATGGCGGATGCACGTGCGGATGCGGCGTCTGCTATGCGTATAAGCAGAGTCGCTGACGGTGCCAGCGCTCCCCCTGCGCGCGTCTTGCATGGCTCAGTTGCAGACGCGATCACACGCTCGAGCGAGACATATCATAATGACACTGGCAACAGCAGCGACAACCAGTCAACGGACGACGACGCCGCGCTCGTGGCCCTCAAGTACAGTCTCGCACAGAACGAGCTGCGCGAAATGGTGCATGCACTCTACTCAACACTAGAGGCACGCGAGCAGTTGGTTGACGCCAGCAGGAAAGAAGCTGCGCAGGTGAAGGAAAAGCACGAACGGTGGAAGCAGGAAGCGCGGCTGGAACGAGAGCAGGCGCGGCAGCAACTGCAGCAATATCAGCATGACCTGACGTGGATAAACCAGCAAGTGCAGCAGGCGCAGATGCAAAAAGTAAGTGTAGTGCGTGTTGATGCTGAATGAAATCTGGTTACCCTTCGTTTGATAGCGTTGCCGGTTTGACAGGGAGAGATAGACGCAGAGAATCGGTGGCTGAAAACGCAGTTGGGAGAGAAAGACAAGACCATCGATCAATTGAACCAGCAATTGACAGAGCTTATCTCGAGGCAGCGTGAAGGGTGCCATAGTGGCAGCATCTTGAGCAATGAACTCAAACAAGTTGCTGCGGATTTTTCGCGGAAAGAGCGCGAAGTCTACAACAACATGGTACTGTGCAGTGTGTTCGATGCTGTTCCAATATTGCGCTGTCATTGACATTAATTTCTATCGCGAATGGCTGGATACGTCATGATTCAAATACAGAATCACGTGCGGAAAGCGACTACATCGTTGCAGCAGCAAGGGAAGGATATGAGCTCTCAGATTAGCAGTTGTGAGTGCTCTCTTCTTTTCCTTTCGTTCAGAGAATTCTATCCAGGAGCTGATCGAACGACATATTCCTTTCTCTCCTTTAGTTCAGACCCAGCTCGCTGATATCAAGGAGGTTTGCCGAGGACCTCTCTCTCAATCTTGCTTGTTTTGGTGACGCTGACATTCTTCTTTTCTCAGCTGTACGCTGAATGCCGAGCCTTCGTTGAGGAGAGTCGCTCCCCGCCATTACTCGTCGCGAAACAGTCAAACACACCAATACGCGATGGCATCTCTCGCTTGGAACAAGAAAACGAAGATCTCAAAGTGGAGAATCAAACACTGGGGCAGCGCTGCAAGCATTACGGTGACGAATTAAATGATGCCAAGCACCAGATCACAGAACTGGTCCAAGAGAATGGCTCACTCAAGAAACTCGTCACAAAATTCGAGCAATCTGCAAAAGATGGCACCGAAACGATCGAATGCTTGCAAGATTCGCTGATCAAGCTTTGCGACCAAATCACAAATGAGCGACACCACCATGAAAGCGCATTAAGGAAAACAGTGGAAGCTACAAAAGATAAAGAAAAGCAACTCACTCAAGATATTGAACAGCTCCAGCAGAAGATTCACGACATCGAGAACAAAGCTGAAGCAAACACTGTGTCAATGATGCTGAAGCAACTGGAGACTGATAGACAAACCCACGACTTGGACGCGTCATTTCACCAGAACAAGACCTTGCAGGTGTCTCATGAAGTTCACAGAGAGCCCAGAAATATGCACGAAAACACCATCAAGCAAGCAAGAGCACCAGTAGCTGTGTCAGGTCAGTCATCGCAGCGAGATTTGATACCCACCATCAGTGAACCAGCCGACATCATCGACGACATTGAAGATATTGAGGACGACGAGGTTTCTATCGCGGGAACCCCAAGCAAGCCGCGAACAATCACAAAAACGCAGGCAAAGACACCAACCACAACGACAGCAAAGACACAGCCTGCCACAACGATGTGTCGGAGCTGTGGTGAAGAGCCGTTTGGTTTCATGGTGAAATGCCAGAAGTGCAAGGACCCGTTCCATGCAGGCTGCGTGAAGCCACCAAACGGTAAACGACGAGTTAGCCATGTGTTTAAATGCTCAACGTGCTCACTGCAGAGACCGACGAAAGCGATGCGACACGAGAGCGCGCCTTCAGTGACCCCGGAGGTGACATCGAAACTCTTGAGGCGATCTGCCGTACCATAGTAAACCACTATATCAATCACAATGGACGAACGAGTCGGAAGATGGTGTGCATTCGTTTGGGTCTTGGGTGAGCTGTAGACGATAGTCTCACTTGCCCAGTCTAAGCTCAAAATCGTTTCCGACAGATGTTGCTCCCATGCTCTTCGTACTCCTGCTTGGTGACAACCCGATTCCCGAACTCCGAGCTGGACGCGAAGACGGTGCATCCGTTCCAAGCTGCCGCAATTGGGCTACGAGAACACGCACACATTGGTACAAAGACGTTAGTCCACCTACTGTCAGAAAATCACACACACACAACTTTGGCGCTGTTCGCTGCTACTTACTCTGGAGGAACATGGAGCCCCAGCCCGTACTCCATCGGGACAAGCGGCCGCAACTCTCGCTCCAATCGTTCCTGGAAATGCACAAACTTGGTGTTTCCACCGACCAGCAAAATGTTGGCGTACAGAGCGCCGTGGAGCTCTTCAGGACACGCCGCGACCGCCTGGTGGATCGCCTCCGCCACTCCTGCCTGGCCAAGTCCAATGTCGGATGGGTTAAAAAGCACCTCCGGGACCGTGATGAGCTCAACACCTAGCTCCAGCGCTTGTTCCTCGCTGTCATTTTGCGAGTTCGGACGACTTTCTTCTTCGCCGCGCAGCTTGCCTTCGTAGGAATTGACAAAATCCGGCAAGACCCAGCGCTTGCAGTCTTTCCGAGTCCCGTGGTGGTACTTGTTCATCTCGGCGTCAAAGTCCAGCGAGCAGTAGCAGAGCGCCTCCTTGAGCTCGTTGATGACGCGCGTGTCGTCCATGACATTCCACTGGCGGAATGACACGATCTCTTTCAAGTAGTTGGTGAGCAGCTTGCCACCAACGTTGATCCGCTTGACGCCGCGGAGGTACGGTCTCCCGTCGATGACCGGCACGATGTGCGTGAACGAGAAGCCAGAGTCCACCACCAGCTGGCACGACGACGAGTCGAATGTGAACCCTTCGCCAGGCACAGTTGCAGCAGTAACAGCAGGGGGAAGCTTGGCCGCTGCTTTCGTTCTCCGTCGCTTTTTCACGGGCTTTGACTCCGGAGTGACCCCAGGAACCCTTGTCTCAGTGGCGGTGCTACTACTAGTATGACGACTCTGGCGACAGTACTCGGAATACGAAAGCACGCACATCTCCGGTGCGTTCACGCGCGCATAGGACTCGAAGCCGAACTCTTCAAACACGACCTGGTCCATTGTCTCGTTCAGCACGGTCGGCGCGAACAGCGGCGCAGTCGTCACCAGGGAATGCTCTTTCGGATCCGCTCCGAGCACCTGCAAGAACATCAGAATATTAACGCCAATCCAATATTAATAACAAGCCTATGTGAGTAGCTCACATAGGAGTATTGAATGGCTCGCTGACTTGCCTTGTTGGAGAAGAGGTGTGTCCAGATCTCCGTCTCAACGTTCCAGTTCACGCAGTATCCGCTGCATCCAGCAACGAACAACAGCAAACGACGCAGCACTCGTGAGCGACATACACGCACAAGCAGTCTATAAGCAGTAGCAATTCGGGATAAGCAGCATGAACGCTGATACTCATCACACACACCGCTCAACAGGCCGCACATAGCGCAACTTGGCGCTGCCGTTGCGCTCCTTGTCCAGTAGCTCCTTGCCGATCAGCACGCTTGCGTTTGCTGAAGAGGACGTCGAGGAGGACGCGACGTGGTTTGCGAGAAAGAATGGCACATCACGAGCGCTGGCCTTCGATGACGGAGCAGCTGACAATACGACGGACGCCTTGAGCGTCGCGCCACCGCCGTCCAGCGCGATCACATTATTGGGCATCTCGATCGCCAAATGTGGAAAATGCCGCCAGCAAAAAAGCAGTTCACATTCGCGTAACATTTAGCAGATTTAACAATCTATGAAGAATGTTTGTTTTGATCTCCAGAGTGTTTGTTTTGACGTTTTGCGGTTTCAGGTATCTTCATACTGAAATCAAGAGAGGTGGATGGCCTGCCTAACTTGGTATCGAACATAAACAGATTTCAGGCACGGCTATACTGAAATCAAGTCACGTGGCTGGTTTCACTCCTGTCCATAGACCATCAATCTCATAACTGCTGCAATAACCGGTCAGTACTATCATAACAGTTGGAAAATAACTGGTTTTCTCAGTCGTGCACTGCGAGCATCCGTGGAGGCGACGCTGGTCGATTTGCGGTCGGAGACGTCACGCGGTGCGACGCTGCTTCAGTCGGCATCGGCGCGTTCCTACGTACAGAGAGCCACAGAGCAGAGTCGTCAGCCAGCCCATTTGCTACCAAACCGAAACAAATCTCCCTTCAAGCAAAAGGGGTCAGGTTCCGTACTTGATCGACGGCGTGATCGGTCTCTCGCGCGCCTTGTCGCCGGGCACATGGTCGTAGATGTCGATGATGCGGATCGCCGAGTCTGCGCCCGCGACGACCATTTTGTCCCCCCCAGGCGCGAAATCCAGCGAGAACACGCCGCGACTCAGACCCGCGATGGTTCCCACAAGCTGTCAACATAGCGGTTAGTTAGCTAGACAGGTCGACTTAGCGGGTCAGAGAACAAAGGAGTTAGTTACCTTGTTCCCAGCGTCGTGGTTGAACACCTTGGCTTCGTTCGAGCCACTCCCTCCAGCGGCAATGAGCTGGCCATTCGAGCCCTTGGAGAATTGCGCAGCGTACAGGAAGCAGGGCTCGGCGCGCACGGAGCTCTGGTTCCACGGCACGACACACAGCCGCTTTCCGGATCCGTAGTCCCAGAGCTCGAGCGGACTCTCTGGTCGCCACGAGCCCGTGAGGATCTCGTTCTTGTTGTTGATGTCGATGGCGTCGCCCGCGAGGTGCGGGCCGTAGATGCCGCGCACCGAGTAGCCCACGCGGATGTCCCAGATCTGCAGTGTGTTGTCCCAGCCGCCCGAGACGATCGTGTTGTCATCCTCCGGGAGGAACTTGACCGAGAACACGCGGTTCGAGTGACCGGCCGTGAGCGTTCCGTAGCTGTTGAACAGGTATAATAGCACGTTGCCATTTAGTACTCCTAGGTATCGTAAGCTACAACAGAGTTATCGGATTTTTCGTACCCTCCTTTCATGCAAACGATCTCGGTCTTGGTGGCTTCGTCGTAGACTCGAATCTAGGAACCACGATGACATGTCGTAGCCTTAGTATGGGAAACCTAATGTTGCAACCTACGACGTGGACGCTTACACATAACTCACCGCGTGGTCTTTTCCGGCAGTGGCGAACATGGCGCCGTCCGGACGGTAGTCGAGCGCGTAGAGCTGGTTCTGGTCGTTCGTGATCGCGTGGAGGCACTTGCCCGACGTGACGTGCCAGTGCTCGACCGAGCCGTTCGAGTCTGCAGTAGCGGTTCATTAGCTTTTGCAGTTTAGGACCTCCCATTCAAGCGCTACAAACAGACAGGGGTTTAATCAATACGTACTGACGGCGAGCAACACGTTCTTAGTCTTGGAGGCGCTCGAGAGCGGGCGGAAGCGGATGGCCGTGCAGGGCATGCCGAAACCGTACGTATTCTGCGGCTGCATGAGCGTGTACGAGAGCTTGCCATCGTGCACGTTGAACACGCGGATGGCGCCATCGCCGCAGCCCGCGGCGAGGAACTTGCCGTCCGGCGAGAAGCGCGTGCAGAACACTTCGGACGGGCAGTCACTGCCAAGACAGAGGCACAACCGGGTTAGCACGCGTCAGCATAGCCATTGCGTGTATCGAGTGGCAGGCGGGAGGCTTCGTGGAAATGGCTCACTCACCTGATTGTGACGCTGGGAGCGAGTCTCTTGATTCTCTCTGCTCAGAGACGCAAGTAAACCGTGAGAGCACGCAGAGGTTAGTAGTACGCCTGCTAATGCAGGTGTGCAGCGCAGCCGTGTTGGGTTTATATCTACGCAGCGCGCATTGGCAGTAAGTCGTTGGCGTTCTCTCTCACCTTCCATGGCCTCCTCCCTTTCTTCGTGGTTTGCGTCTTCTTACCCTTGTCGTGTTTCCAATACTGGCACACACTTGGCGTCTTTTCAAGATATCATCGGCGACTATTGGCCAGAAATCAACTAAATTCCACTTCTACTATTGGTTGAAATGATGGATCAGATAGCCAATCAGATATGTTAGACGAAGAAAATCCCTAATTGGGTAAATAAACCTCTTTAAATTTTGGGAACAAAGTTCAATGCAGGCAATTGACTTGATTAAACTATCGGAGCGCCTACTCCTCTTCAAAATACCCTAGACGATAAAGAGGTTTAGGAGCTCCAATAGTTTAATCAAGTCAAGTGCCTAACTTCCGAGAGTTCAAGGATGCTTGATACCAAAGAGCACCAACTTCTTGATACTAAAATAAGTATCTTTGTGTGCGAGGGACAGTTCGTGGTGCTGCGGCAGGTCGGCGAGCTCCGGCTCTTCCTCTCGGGCGGCGGCGAGTACGACGAGCTCATTCGTGAGTATCATAACTATCAGGCGGTCTTTGGTGTCACTCTGGTACTACTGGTTTTA
>JAASGK010001366.1:0-10166 GCA_023334195.1 Globisporangium emineosum
CAAGTACGTCTTCTTTTGCTTCATCATCACGTGTCTCGTCACGCTCGAGAACTCGCTGTTTCCGTCACTCGTCAAACTGTTCCCAGAGTGGAACGAAGACGGTTTGCTGGGCTTCTCGGTCGGTCTCTTCACGCTCATTAATGTAGTCTGGACGGCGTACCTCGTGATTTGGATCCGAACGCGTGCCCATAAGTCCAAGGTGCTGCTCCAGGTCGAGGAATATGTGCGCGTCGTGTCGGCGGCGATCCCGGCGACCCACCGACTCGAAGTCATCCGCGAGTACCTCAGCGAGCTCGCGTTCAAGGAGTGGGAGCTGCCCGTGATCTCCAGCACCGACGCGGGCTTCATCTTCATTGAGCTCCCGGAGGAATCCCCCCAGGAGATCAAGAACAACCGCTCCAAGCGTCCAGAAGAGGGCCGCGCGTTCCGCAAGCAGGCCCACCGGGCGCTCCCCGATATCCAGCGAGTGTACCGCAAAGTGGACCCGTCGGCGCCAGCGACCGAGATCTCTGAGAGCTGTATCGATCTGCATAAGCACGTGAACATGAGCATTTCAGACGTGCTGGCGAGATATTTGTCGGGTCACGACGAGTCGGATGTCGTGCCGCTGCGCCAGACTTCGCTGCACACTCGCCACAAATCAAACCCCTCGGAGATCGCGGCCCCAAATCGGAGCAGATCATCCTTCGGCGTGCAGTCCAGCGCCCTCTAGGCAATAAAATACCTACTCTTACCACTTGTCAGTGTGTGCTGATCGAATTCCAAAGCGTGTTCAGGATGTCGGTGGCATGAGAGGCATTCTTCTTATCAACCCAACTCTCTTTGAAACAACAACAAATGGGTACACACACCTCCCTCCAATGAGGAGGAGCACAGCTCCCATAGTATCTATCGCATGTCCGAACTGAACACGCAACCAACAGTGAGCGGTTGCAAACGCACGTGGAGGGAGGAGATTCGCAATGCAGCAGCATTCAGATTCCCCACTCAACCCTTCCACCTTAACAAGTGCTCTAAAAACAAATGAGTTCTGATAACCAGGTGTCATAAGGAATGGAATTTCAGTGAAACTCCCAATTATTCCCATTTTTCAGTTTGATTTTGTCCCATTCTGAAACCCATACAATCACTAGGGAATTGTATGCGTGATATAGTTTAAATACATTTACAGTCTATTAGAGCAAGGAGAGACATTAATGTAGATGCTTAAAGTGTATTCGCGCATACATCCATTGAATGAAGCACTTGTCACCTTTAGAGAACGTTTATCCGGTGAGATGGCCAATAGGCGCGCTCTTGATGTGATTTTCATGAAATAGTAGCTCAAAACTTTAGCATTTAGACTTCAGTACATCCTTTTTCTAGCATTGTCACTTTAAAGAGCGACATCTACAGTGTTGACGTCATTTTGAAATGAAATGAAATGCAATGTTGTCTGGGATCATAACACCTTGTTAGAATATATATTTCCAATCAAACAGGATCGTCACAATCTTGATACTGGATTCTGTTTTGAATGTCTCCATTTGTATTGACATTTGTATGGTCCAAGAAATTTCGCAGTTATGTATGTATTCCTTTTTGTATTGATATTTGTATGGTCCACAAAATCCACTTCTCGTTCTGAAAAATCCCAGCCAAAGGCTTGAGAGTGGGAATCTATGGGAATCCCATTCCTTATGATCCCTGCTGACAACGGACCGGGTAGTCACTATCTGTCACTCTAACGGGGGAGAGCAATGACTAAGAGAGCTTTTCTGACCTGCACTCACACAAAGCCAAAGAGGCATCCGCGTGCGAATTTTCACACAACACACAATCGCAATTGAAGAAGGAAAGCAATGCACAAGCGGACGGCGCCATCTTCTTCCTCTTCTTCCACCGTGTCGCCTGCTGTTCAGCAGAGCGCGCGCCATGCGCTGCTGCTGCTGCTCGTGCTCTCCATGAATGTGCGCAAGGCGGTGGTCGGCGCCTACGACGCGGCTGCCGCACTCTCAACTTCCAAGCGTACGTTCTTGTTTTCCCATCCTGTTTGCCGTGGATGAGGAGCTCTAGCTCCCTGAATGCTCTGCTCTAACGACGTCTCCTGTGTGTTGCGTACGTGTGTGTGTATATGGCGTGCTACAGCGACAAGCAAGCCGCGCATTGAGATCCGCGTACAGGACTTTTCCTTCAGCGGTGAGTGTCGCGGCGGTTGTGTTTTTGTGAGGCGACTGTTGCAAATACCATCTTACCGTGCGTCTGTGGTGTTTGTGTTGCTGCGGCTGTTGTATTGGATCAGAAGGGCCGACAGACCGTCCTGTGATTGAGATCGAGGCGAAAGATATGAAAGGATCTGAGATCTATGACGCGATTCTAGGTGCGTACG
This sequence comes from Globisporangium emineosum, assembly GCA_023334195.1. Lineage (NCBI taxonomy): Eukaryota > Oomycota > Peronosporomycetes > Pythiales > Pythiaceae > Globisporangium > Globisporangium emineosum. Next base: position 2,369 of record JAASGK010001366.1, read on the forward strand.
CCACGACAACACGGCTTGCCTCAGTTTAACTTCTAACGATTGATTGAGGCATCTTGGGATGTTCATGACATAGCGATGGCATTTGACGAGAGCCTCAAAGATGGAGCAGCAGCAGCCAAGCAGGAGTACGAAGACCAACTCTCGAACCAGGACGCGCTGCTGCTCGTGTTCTTCGTGCTCTGCTTTGCGAACCTCGTGTACTTTGGTGCGGCATCGTTTTGGATGTTGGTGAAGCGCGCGCTGAGGATCGAGACGACGTCTTCAAAGACAAAGGCAATTGAAGCGTCGTTTTCATCTGGAAGTGAACTGGACGAAGGCATATTCTCAGACGGAGAAGGGAAACTGCAGCAGTACACACAGTACAGCGCCGAGTCGAATCGCAGTGACGAATCGCCCGTCTCCGAGCTGTTTTTGCGACAGAATGCGCTGATTCGGCTCTGCCACTTGCAGTTCCTGGTGCTTGCAGAGAAGCTCAAGCAGGAGCTCAATAGAGAGAGCAGTGGTGATACAGAAACCAACGACGACGTCGGTCAGACAATCGCGTCTCTTCCTGTGAGCCAGCTGGACAAGGAGAACGTGCGCCTTGCAGATATCATGCAGGTGCTGGAGCAGATTCCATTGAAAGAGTACGGGCTCTCGAACGAGCGCATCGAGAGCCAGATGAGTGCCATCCAACAAGACCTTTTGGAGAACGACCTGGATATCACCGGTGCCTGGACACGGTTGCAGGAGCTGTACAAGTCGTTCCAGTCGATCCAGCTGGCCATTCAGAGTCGAAAGAGATCGCGATTGGCGCACACGCGGAGAGCGAGTCGCGCTGTGAGTCTTGATAGTAGACGGGACCCGTACGCAGAAGAAGTGCTGGGTGAGCTCAAGCGCGTGATGCCGAAGCTCCCTGTGGGGTTCACAGCCGATATGTTTGCATCGCTGGGGCAGGCGATCCAGCTGCAGACAATACCGAACCGTCGGATAGCAAGAGGCGGCGGCGGCGAGAAGGAGACGACGGAGGAAGAGAACAAGCCCAAGCAGGACTGAAAAAAGGCTTCTTTGCGGAAAGTTGGCGTGTCGAAGCAGCATAAGCACAAGCTGAAGTAACACGTGGGTATTTAAAAGAAGAGAAAGAGAAAGCAGCGCGAGCAGAGTCGAAAGCCGACTAGTAAACACAATTGGACATGCAAGAAAGACAACAGGCAGAGACGGGAGTTGGCCGCAATGCCAGCTATTGAGACCACAATCCCCACGTTAACAAAACAATTATCTCATAAAACCGGGTCGATCCGGTTTTACGGGGGGGAATGGCTTCATGTCACTATTGGCAAAAATTGCTCAATTTATGTGTGGTCCACGCGAAAACACGATTTTTCACAGGGTTTTCCTGGTTTTATCCATCCAAACCAAACGTGAAAGCACCGCGCCAAGAAGGGAGCGAGAAGCTGCAGGCAGATAGGAGGCGAACGACAGACAGCAGCATACGGATACACAACTGACGTCGATGACGCCCATGACGCCGTGCCTCTCCTTCTCCAGTCGCAGTGCGCTGGTGCTCGTGCTCGCATTTGCGGCCGCTGTTGTGTTTGCCGTTGGTGCAGCAGACGCCTCGGAAGGTGCGCTTTCGTGCTTCTTGGTCGTCAGCACATATTGATTCTGCCTGGCACTTGCCTGTCAGCGTATGTTGCGTCGCAATGCGCTAACTAATTGATGTCCGCGTGCTGCCTGCTATGTGTGTGTGTGTAGTGGAGATTCGCGTGCAAGATTTTTCGTTCTCAGGTTCGTCGGCTGCGGGTTTCTTTGTGTTGTTATTGCTGGCTTTTATTCCAGCGAACTAGTGTGATATGCGGATACTTATTATGTATGTGTTGGCGAATGTGTATGGCTTAGATGGGCCAAGTGAGCGACCGAAGATCGCGATTGAGGCGCAAGATATTAAAGGCTCAGAGCTGCTCAATGCAGCCGCAAAGTCAGGTAACGTTGGGGCTGATGAGAAGTCCGCTTTCAGTATCGATCATGTGTATTCATGACTCCATATGTCTGTGTGCACATGTCCCTTTCTTTCCTGTAGGTGCCTATGTAAAGACGAAGAAGCCTCCATCCGCACCAGCAGCAACGAAAGCAAACCCACCGTCTCCAACGCGCACTGTGAGCTACCGAGAGTTTAAGAGCAAAGTTGAGCGAACCATTCCGAATGTCCCCGTGTTCAACACCAAGCATCAGCTTCATAGTGGCAGTAACGCTCATAAAGAGCAAGCTTCAGCTGCATACTCAAGTGCGAAAGCGAATATGAAGCCGCCAAGACAACTGGACATGGCGCTGGAGCTCTCGAACCAGGAGCAGGCGATCGTGCTGCTCGTTGTGATCTGCGGACTGTGCCTCGTTGCGCTCATTCTTGTCTCGATCTGGAACCTTGGGTGCTTCGTGTGGCATTACGTGCAAGAGCAGCGGGCGCTGCGTCGGCTATTCCTCGAGAACGATCCCAAGAAGCTCGGTATCGCGATCAGCAAATACCCGGCGACGTCGTCATTACTGATCCGCAAGCTCGCGATCGTGCGCCTTCGTCATCTTGAGTTTGTCTTGGCGACCACAGAGTTCAACGGTCAGCTCACAGGTTTGCGCTTTGACGAGGACGCGCTGGTACTGAGCGCCTTGCCGAAGCGCATCGACACAAAGAAAGAGATGACATTCCTGGAGGTGATGGACAAGCTCGAGCAGCTTCGTAGCACGGGCGACCACCTTGTGATCGAGATCATGGCAATGAGCAATAGTGTGCCAGTGAGATGGAAGCGCTATGTGGATACACATGCGTGGATCACAAAGCACGACGAGTGTATTCAGCAGCTCTCAGCACAAAGTGCCAAGGTGCAGCAACTCTCGTCGAGCATCTCGGACCTGTTGATGGACAAGCTCCAGGCGGGTGAAGCGATCCAAAAGGGAAAGTTTGTGCACCTACTGTCCGCATTGCGTCAGAGCTCAACAGCTTCAACAACAGGTTTGGACGAGAGCACGTCTCGCAATGGTAGTACCAGTATGAGCATGAGTTCGAGCATTGGCAGTCTCCGAAATGGCGCGGCGAGCAAAGACGAGTTCAGTTTCTTTGTGAAGGCGTTTGACGAGATCAATGAGCAGCACCAGGTGAAACAAGAGCTGGAGCAAGCGATGAAAAGCTTTACCAACAACAACAGCACAGCAACCACAACCACGACAACAACGACAACAACAGAACTCGAGGTTTCAGTAGCGGAAGCAGCCGAGCCAGTGAATGACCACCACCACCATCACAACGGGCTATCGAGCGACAAGGATCATGACAAAGTGCTGCTGACGCGCAAGCTCGAGAAGTTTGTTGACCGCGCCGAGATTCTGGAGGTGACGCACTTTGAAGAGGTCGAGCGCGCGCAGTACGCGCTGGAGAACGCCCGACGCGAGAATTTCTGCGCTGCGATCTTCAGCAAGGACGCCAAAGTGCTGGAGAATGTCGAGTCCCTAGCAGTGAACTTTGTGAATATGGGCGCCGAGAGGAAAGACGCGGTGTTGAAGGCTGGTGAGATCCTCGCGAACCGTAGCAACACGATGCTGCTTGTCAATAGTCTCCGCGGCATGTTTGACGAACTGCGCAAGCAGGACATCATGAAGATGAATGAGCGTAGGAAGCGCGATGCGGCGAAGCAGATCGACAAGCGCGAGCGCATGAGCGAGAAGTTCCGCATGAAGCAGCAGCTCGTGGTCGAAAAATTAGAGTTGCAGCGCCAGGCGCAGCGGCAGAAAGAGGAAGAAGAGCGGCTGAAGCGCGTGCAGCAGGAGCAGGACGAGTGGCGGCGGCATATGATCGTCGAGCGGAAGAAGTTTGTGTGGCTGGTCACGAAGGTGGACATTTTGGTCGTGCTGCTCGTGATGGGGCTCGTGTTCTTTGAGAGTCTGCGCCAGCTCGCGTTCATTAAGCCGGTCTGTCGACCCGAAGACACGAAATTGTCTGGTATGTTTTCGATGCTCGGCGCGACAAACTCACTCGCGGTGCTCGGGTGCCAGGTCGCGTACGGTGCCAAGATGGCGGCGATCCTGCTGGTGGTGGCATTTGCGTTTTTCGTTTTGTCGCAGCTAAATCTCCTGGTCGTGGTGTTTCCCGTCGCGATGGCAGTCGCGCTCTACCACGTGCGTGCGGAGTGGATGAACATGCTGTTTAGGGTTCCGCTGCTCGTCGTCGTCTACGGATTCAACTCGACGTGTCTCTATCTGCTGCATCGGTCGGAAGAAGCGGAGGCCAGCAGTTCTCTGGGTTTGGCGACGAAGAAGAAGACGAAGCGGAGCATTGCGCTCTCGTACGTGGTATTTCCACTCTTGTCGTTGGCGCTGAGCGTGCTCGTTGGCATTGGCATCGCGTGTGACGATCCGCAGCAGTGTGCAACCACTGCGTATCGCACAGCGTCGCCTGTTGTGAGCGGACTGACAGAGTTGGTACGAGAAGCGTACGGATTCTAAGGGATTCGATTAGGTGAAGGAAGAACCGAAGCAAAGCGAGGAGGACTTTGTTTGTATGGGGTTTGTGGTTTTTGGTAATTTAACAGCGAAGAGCAAGAGAAGAAGAAGAGGCTCTTATCAGGAATTCCGCTATCTTTGCAGCGCCGCCCCTGAGGTTTGTCTGCTCCCAAGGATGCCGTGTGCTGTTTCTCGTTTTCATTATAGGCTGGCAGGCAGGCTCGGGTAGAGCGTGGTTCGAACGAGAGAAGGAGTAATAGAGAAAGGAGCTGCTGCTGAAATCAGTTGAAGATAACGCAGAGCGCGGCGGCGATGGTGCCGGCGGCCGCTGCGATCGTCACGCAGAGCACCGCGGGGAGCGACTCATCCTCGGGGTTCACTGGCAACTGCTCCTTGTTGTTGGCGTCCAGAGCCTCTTCTTTCTTCTTGAGTTGCTGTTTGACAGTGCCGACGTGGACGACCTTCTCGTCGCCCTTCTTCTTTCGTCGGCGCATGGACTTGGACGAGTTCTTGGCGCTGGAGTTGCTGGCGGAAGTGGTCGCAATTGGGAGACTTTCAAGAGCTCGAGCAGGCGTGGCGATCTCGACTTCAGCGGCGTTCAGGAGTGGGAGCGTTGGGATCTTTGTCGTCGGTGGTGGAGGCGATTGCACTTGCGGGACTAGATCACAGGGATCTTCAGCGGATTCGTCGTCTTCCGTGTCGCTCTCCAGCGGCGTTTGAAGATCAAAGTACTGCAACAACATTCCAAGCAAGGGCGCAAAGAAGTTAAGTGAGACTGAGGATAAGTGAGACCATCCACAATTGTTAGTGGATGACTCACCTCGGGGTCGTGGCGGAAAATGTGGTCCGAGTGGTGCAGGAGCGTCGTGACGAAGCACGCGCCGAGGTCTGCAAGGTGGGCGCAGTGGCTGCGGGTCTGCTTCGTTGGCTCAAAGGGTGACGCGTCGTCGATCTCAATGATCACTGAGTGGTGGCGGTTGACAATCTTGGTGAGGATCTGTTGATACACACACAGACACACATGAAGATCTCGTTAGCACTGTGCAACCAGCATCCACACATCCTCCTAACCATATTATCATTCGCTTATAGTACAGGTGGTGCCGTACCATTTCTGAGGGATCGCAGGCTCCCACCCACTTCCAGAGCGTCGTGAGCGCGTCGAGGCACTCGCGCTGCTCGATACTGAGCGAGTCAATCGCGTTCACGATCGGGTACAGAAGCGGCAGCGACACGTCCTTCTTGTTCTCCTTTGCGAGGTACTCGAGCGTCGAGATGAGCATGCTGAACGGCGCGCAGTTGACGATCGGCGACTGGAGAAGCGACAGGTACGTGGTGAGCAGCGCGACAAGGGTCTTGCACTGGGTCTCAGCCTTCACTTTCTGGTGGCGGAAGATCTTCTTAATCGCGAAGAACACGTGCTTCTCCTGCACGAGCCCATCAAACTGGTTGCTCGCGATCTCGCTCTCCACGTACGCGAGCAGCATGGCATGGAGCTCGACCTCGAGCTTGCTCGCCTGCTCGAGCACCTCGGCACCCGGTGTCAGCAGCAAGTCGTCGACGAGGAACGGGTTTTGCGAGAGATATACATACAAATAGAGCGCGAGCACGCGGATGAGGTGCAGCAGCAAGTAGCCGTGCTCTTCGGCAGCGTCGGCTCCTGCGTCTTCTTCACTGTCGCTTCTCGCAAACGAGATGGAGTGCTGCTGCTCTGGTCCCGTCACGCTCTTCTTTCCTGGGCTCGTAGCACCAGTCATTGGTGCACCGGCAAGCGATTTGAGCGCCGCGTACTTGTTGTTGCTGCGGCTCGCGCGCTGCACACCCACCATGGACGCCATTGGTGGACAGTCTGCAGGTCGGAGTCACGTTGGAGATCCACACGGGTGGATGCAGTCGATCACAGACGCACACACGGTCACTCGCGATGACTCGTTCGCTTCGGCGGGGCGGAGGAGATCGGAAAGTAGTCGTCTCTCAAGCCCACGGCTGAGAGTGAGAACTTGCAGGGCTGAGCTGGCTGGCTCACTGGTTCTTGTTTCGCTCGTAAAATTAGCAGCACAGCAGCAAGGAGCTTGTTGCCGCTGAGCGCACCGAGAATAGACGAAGAGCTACGGTAAGTTGCCTGCTTGCGGTGGCTGGCTGCAAGCGGACTTGAGAAGAGGCTTCGGCTGCTGAATGGGGAACCGCAGGACTGGAACGAGCGCCAACGGCAGCAGCGAGCGTCTGGCGAAGCTTGCGTTGACGGTGCTTTTTTTAGCGCCAGAGGATTGTGCGCTGATCATCAACACAGTGACACCCACCAATCAGTTGGGCCGGCTGGCTCGGCTTTGAGCTTTTGGTTGTGAGCCGTGTGAGTTGATTATTAGTGCTCCTGATTAGCTCCTCGTAGCCCTACCCGCTCCAGCAGTTTCGGACCATCACTCCCTATTTCTGACCTGAAAAGTCTCACATTGCAGAGCTATTTTAAGCGTTTCTTACTGCACATTCAGCCAATCAAAAATTACAAACGTCAACTTAAAGGATTTAATTGGCTGAATATGAGCTGAGGCGGGCTATTAAAAAGGCGTGGCTCAGAATAACCACCTGAGACGCCCGAAAAAGAGCTAAAAATAGCTCCAACCGGATAAGGTTGACTCAACTTTTCGAAACCTTATGGGTTTCGATCTCAAAAATGCGCGATATGTATGCGGAAGGTTCGCTGCGATGACGCCTGCGACAAGCTGCTACTGCCTAGGTGCATCGCAATCGCGATCGCTCGCTCAGACGGACAATGTCGCTGCCTCTGATGCCTCGCTTCTGTGCTCTCGCTTCAGCCTTGAAGAGGGCGTTTTCTACCTTGCTCGACAGACAGCAACATGATGTGGCGAGGCAGCGAGCCACCTGCGCCTCCCCACCACACGTTCTTTCCGCTTCAACTCGTGTCCTTGAGTTCAGGACTGGCCTGCTGATGATGCGAGCGGTGTGAAGTCCATTCCAATGGGCATCTGATTCCGTCCCACTCCTCTTGTTCAAGTAAACCCACCCATCATCTCGCCCACGCCGCTAAACGACAAGCGCGACGTGAGGGAAGAAGTAGAGCATCAGCACTTTGCAACAGGAGAGCACCAAGTCAAGCAACCAGTAAACCACCACTTATGACGCAAAGCAACCACAAGACGCTCGAGAGCGTCTACACGCACCCGGCGATCCTCTCGTTCGGCGGTGTGTTGCTTTTCGTCACCGTCGCGCCTGCCACCACTATCGCGTCCATCGTCTGGTTCCTGGCGCTCGCGTATTTTGTGTTGGTAGTGCTCGACCTGGCGCTCACCAAGTACCACCTGTGGACCTTCAA
>JAASGK010001367.1:0-10159 GCA_023334195.1 Globisporangium emineosum
CTTCCGAGAATCCGAGAGTGGCAAGCAACCTGGGCACTCTGCCGACTTGCTGGGCAGTTGAAGGGAAGACGAAGTCTGCTAGGATTCAGTCAGTTGAGTTGGTAAATTGTCTATCAAAAATAAACTTAAAGCTATGAGTGTTTACGTGGAGTTGCGGGTGTGTATATTGTGAAGAGAGACATGTGACAAAAGCGCGCTAAAGACGCTTACTGTTAAAACACCGTCCGAAGGGCGAAACAACATTGCTGGCGCATTGGCCAAACACCAAGGAAGAGCTCCGTGTTTGAACGCCCCCCAAGGACAAAAGCTGGTGCTAGACGATACAGTGTAATAATGGGAAAGAGCGTGCAGCTCACAGACAAGCGGCGACAGTAGACGGTGACTCTTTGTGCTTGCGAGCCTCTGCTCTCAATGTGGCGAGCGAGATGGAAAAAAAGTAGACGGTGTGGTGCGCTCTTTTTCGAACCCACTGTGAGGTGCTCATACCCACGTCACGATTGACTTGCGTCGCTTCGACTTCTTCTGGGTGGCAGCACTCTTCGAGTTGTTCTTCTGACTGTTCACTTTGCGGCATTATGGTTGGTCATACAGTAGCTGACGAGAAAGTTCCAGCGCTCGCACAAACAAACCGTACTGATGGGGCTCTACAGCAATCCCCCCTGCGAGGGACCTGTGGTGCTTTGACTTGCAGGTGATCCTCTCGCCTCCACGGTTCGTTACGTCCGCGTGAAGCCGATGCACAGACCGAGAAGAAGATCATGAGTGAAGAGACAGAGGTTCAGGACTCTGCCAAGTGTAACTCGCTCGCGCCTCTGGCTTTCCGAGGGTTCATCATTCCTTTGTCGCACGTGGCAGCAGGTTGCTTGTCAGGCGTGGCGGAACGGTTCCAAGTTCTCCAGCTTCTTTCTATTGTTCGATTCGTCCCGCATTGTGAAATGCAGACACGCCAACCGTAACGGCTCAAGGAGCAGAGAATGCGCGTACTGTGGATAGTGCAACTGCAGTCAGCAGCAGCAGAACAAAATATAAAATATAACACGCCAAGAACTCTTCAAGCGGTGGGGCTCTAATAAAATCAGGCTGGCGTCGCAATGAACACGAGTTCATTGTGCCATTTGCCCTCACTCCGCAGTCAGTGCCTTCTTCAGCTAACATGCTTTCAAAATATGCGCTGGTGCTGCTATTGGTCGTCCTATTGGGAGTCTGTGAGACGATCCACGCGGGCGATGCAGTAGCTTCCCCACGACTCAAGCTCTTTACCATCTTCTCCATGGACGATGTGGAGATAGCAGCGAATCTCAGCTCGTCCAAGTCATCATCCTCACTCGGTACTGAAGGCGGTAACAACTTTGTCCAGACAGTCAACAAGGACGCTGTGACGACTGCCGACAGCGACTTCATCCTCATCAGCTCCGTGATTCTCAGCGAAGCAGGGGTGCCGCCACTGGCGATCGACGGGTACCAGTCGACTGACAGTAAGCAGATTCTGTACCAGAAAGAGCACTGGAAGCTCATCCAGGAAGGAAGTTCCTACGAGGTATACGCGACGATCAATGGTCTTTATTCTCCCTATCACCAGAGCTTGAAAGAAAGGAATTGGCTAACACGTGTGACTCCTATGCTCACGATCCAGGGTGTTCCTTTCATGTGGGCTCGCTTTCAGTCCACCGCAGTTAAAAGTGCGATTGCGTGCCTTGCTGTTGCTCAGTGGAACGAGTCCTGGAACGGCAGTGATGATAGTGAGCTGACCACCACCAAGCGTGCGGCGAGCCTCATCACCTACGTCAATGGTAGTTGCAAGACTGAGGACACCGTGGCGCTGGCGTTGACTTCGCCAGCTTCCAGTGGCGTGGTGGACTACTTTGAAGGCAAAGTCACAGCAAACAAGCCAGGAAGAATGGTCGAAGCGTCCCACGTGCTCCAGCAGCAGCAGTACCTGGCGTCTTCGTCCGTCACGACCTCGAATCTCCCAAGCGCAACCTCCGGTCGGCTCTTCCTGCGCTTGCAAGACACCATGTGCATCGACAAAGCGGCAACGCCAGTGACCTCGGCGGGCGTGAGCAACAACCTGATGGTGGCGCCATGGGAAGCGCTCGCTCTGGAGCTCTGCAGCGGGTCCGACTGTCAAATCTGCAAGCCGTCCAGTCTCGCTGGTTCCCAGACTTCTCGTTCAACCGCAGCCTCCAAGCACATTGTGGCTATCGTTCTGTCGTGCAGCGTGTTCATCACCGCGTCCATGGCGCTGTTCTACTTCCTCTTCCGCCGCCATTTCTTCGCGCCAGACGAACGCTCCAAGGAAGAGAAGGAGCTCACGACCAACCTCGCGTACGTGCTGCGCATATAGAGGAAACGGTCGACCCCATGGCGCTTTCTATTGCATGTTGTTGTTACCAAGCTCCCGCGTTCTTCCACTTGCATAGGATGAGTTGTTGTTCATGGTTGTATTTTGTATTGGATGGGTCAGTCTGTGAGAGGAGAACAATGATAACAGCGTTTACATTACCATACGTACGCTCTCTCTTCTATTTCACCACCGTGTCTTGCTTCTCCGTAAAGCTCATCGAACAACAGAGAGGCGAAGCTCTTAGTGGTGGTTCTGGAAAAGCCAGAGCATGAACGACGCGCTCGAGAGGTTCACTGAGCAGTTGACGCGGTCAAGGTCGTGGCCGCCCTCCACTAGTCCCCAGCGGCTGATCTGGAACTCCTCCTCCAATCGCGACAGATCCATCGCGTCCTTCGCAGTGATGTGGCGTTTGTAGAGCGCGACAGCCGTAATGAGCGACTGTTTTGTTTTGTGCATAATCACCATCATAAGAAACACATACCAGTCTTAGCTTCCCATAGTCCTTGGAATGATATATACGATGCTCACTGGCAGACATTATCTTACCTTGCACTCCTTGGTCGCGAGACGCAGCGACACGAGCTCGAAATCGTTCAGCTATAGTGGCAATAACAAACCCCGGGTCAGACAACATGAACTCGTAAAACCACCAGCAAATAGACGATGAAATCGCTCCTACCTTTTCCAAGTACGCGCGCACGTTCTTCACGATCTGCTCGCTGTGCGTGAGGCCTGAGATGGTGCCGTGGCTCACGTCTACTTCGCCGTCAAACTCCTTGGCGAACCACTGGCGGACCGGGTTCCACTTCTTGGTCTGCAGCGCCGCGAGCTTCTCCAACTGGTCCGCCGTGACCTGGTAGCAGACCGTGTCGGTGTGGAAGTAGTGCATCATCTCGTCCACAAGCTCCTCCGTGCTTGAGGTCGCGCCCAGGTCCAGCGCCGTCGACGCGAGCGACATGATCGGCATGGTCGTTGGGCGAATGTCGCGGTCCTGCGCGTCCCACTCGTGCGCGATGGCGTACGCCAACTGCTTGTTCGGCAAGCGCACGGGAGTGCGCGCACCGGTGCGCACAGTCTTGCCGTCAAGCGTCACAGTGTAGAGTTCCTGGTCATCCTCCTCAATAGTCTTCACGCCGACCTCCTTGTAGAAGCGTGCAACGCCGGTGATCTTGGCACCTGGGTGAGTGATGAATCGAACACAATGGAAAAGAGAGCGATATCTTGGTCAGTACGCAGGAAAAAACGACGCAAGAGGCACGACTGCAGAGCCCGCAGGTCGCTCCTTATCATGACCGAAAGTGTTGCTACGCACCAGCGACGCCGCCAGCGCCAGCCTTCGCCGAGAATTCGCGACGCAGCGCGCTGCTCAGTTTGCTTCCACTCGTTCGCAACATGATCAATCGAATTGTGAGGAACTCATCGAAGATGACACGCTCCAGACTCCAAATACCGGTTTTTGATAGGTATTATATACAATAGTTTCAACTCTTTAGTTTGAGATATTGAACAGCAGACCAAATCAATTTACGGCTCAGTATTCTATATGATAGGATTATTTTCCACCCGTCCCAAAAAGCCGCTCACTTTCCAATTACGAAAGCCAACAAGACAGAACAGATAGAGCAGAAGAAGACCGAGCATGTCGGCGAACCCGCAGCACGTCGTGGACACGGAGGACGCCGCGGAGCTCAACCTGGGCGACGACTTCCGCAACGAGACGTGTCTCTCGAACGCCGAAGTCGCGGTCATCCTCGAGAAGCAAAAGTCCGACTACGAGAACCAGGAGAAGCAGCTCACCGGGTGCGTTGCGTGATGGCGAGCAGCTCATATGAAGAATGGCGGCAACACACTTGTTGTTGGTAAACTAACTGTACATGTACGTCGCATGTATGAACAGTGTGTTCCAGAAGACGTACTCGTACGTGCAGCGCTTCAGCGGTACGAAGGACCCGGTGGCGAACCAGGCGTCCGTGACGGAGCTGCGAGAGTAAGTGCCGCTCACTGGCTACACTCCTACAATATTACACGGAGGGGGTTTCATACCTAATCTAACGTGCTTTTGTATTGTGAACCTTTGTTATTGTTAGAGCGCTGATGTCGCTGGCGTTCCAGCGCGAAGTGGACGGCCAAGTGGCCGAGTACCGTCTGGAGGAGTTTGAAATCGCGTGTCTGTCGAACCTGAACCCGGAGGAGGTGGAGGAGGCCGTGGCGCTCATTCCGAGTCTGCAGAAGCGCTTCGCCGAGGACGAGATCGAGGAGATTCTGGGCATCGTGTCGCGAACCGCCGCGCGCATGTTTGGCTGATAGGATGGACACATGGAAATAGAGACCTCACGCGCGGATCTACTAACATTAACACAGGAAATGCACATGATTCATGAAATTTGGAGGGTGTTCTAACTATTAACCGATAGAGGGATGTGTGACTTGGAAATTGTATTCTCATTGTGAGCGACTTTATTCAACATAACTGAAATTGACGCCACATTTTGCCATTTTTGAGCTTTTGTCATGGCGAATGCTGGCAATGGCGCGAGCGAGAATGGGATGCGAGCGTACGTGCCGCTGCGCAAGAGGCTCAAGAGCGCACACACGGCGCAAGAATCCAACTTCGTAGCGCCATACAGCGCACAACCACATCTACTTGGCGATGCAGCATCAGTAGTAGAAGCTCAACAAAAGGACGCTATGCAGCAGGAAGCGATGTGGACGCGGCTGGAGCATGGCATCTCCATTGGTGTAAGTGACAGCGGTAGCGGTGACGATGCGCCGCATGCCATCCAGTCGTTTGAGAAGATGGGTCTGCCGAGCGACGTATTGAGGTGTGTGTATGCATTTACAGAAAACTAGCGATCTGTAGCTCTATATTGACTGAGCTTGCTTGTGATTTGTGAACAGAGTGCTGCATTCGCGAGGCATCGCCAAGCCCACTGCGATCCAGATGCAAGCCATTCCATCAGTGCTGAGCGGCCGCGACGTGATCGGACTCGCGTCGACCGGTAGCGGCAAGAGCCTCTGCTTCATTCTACCGCTGCTGGTGCTGCTATCACGGCAGCAGCAGCATTTGATACCACCAAGCCACTCGCGGTATGCTGCAGCATGTCCAATTGAGCTCATTGTCGTGCCGACGCGAGAGCTCATGGAGCAGATCTTCCATGAGCTCAGTCACTTTGTATCATCTTCATCATCGCTTCCACCAGTGTCAAGCGCCACCAGTGACGAAGCCCAGTGGGTCCTCCATGGTGATGTGCTCACTGTGCTCGGCGTGTGCGGTGGCATCCCACTGCAGCAGCAAGTGGCCCAGATCCGTCAGAGCAACAGCAAGGTCGACGTTGTCGTGGCGACACCGGGACGACTGCTCCATCTGGTCGACCACGGCTCACTCTCGCTCCAGAAGCTGCAGTACCTGGTCATAGACGAAGTGGACCGCATGCTCGACGTCGAGATGGAGCCGCAGCTGCGCCAGATCCTACATCTGTCGAACGATGTGGGACGCCAGACGCTGCTCTGGTCGGCGACGATGCCGCATTTCCTCGACCGCTTCGCTCGCTCTGCGGTGCTCAACCCGATTACGATCCGCGTCGGCATGGGGGCCACGCAAACTGGACGCACACCTCTGCATGTCACTCAGCAGGTGCTCTTTATGCGCTTTGCCGAGAAGAAAACCAGACTTCTCCAGGTTTTGAGGACGATCGAGAAGCCGCCAGTCCTCGTGTTCTGCAACTCTCATGAAAGCGTGGACTTTGTCACGCGCCTGCTGCAAAGCGAGCAGTTCCGCGTCGCGTCGCTGCATGGCGAGAAGTCGCAATCGTACCGCTTCCAGGTCATCGCGGCGTTCCGCGAAGGGTACGTGGACGTGCTCGTCGCGACGGACCTGGCGTCCAGAGGACTCGACTTCGCCGATGTCGGCCACGTGATCATCTTTGACATGCCACACACGATCGAAGACTACGTGCACCGCTGCGGCCGCACGGGTCGTCAGAGCCAGCAACAAAAGCAGCGGGAAGATAGCTCAACGGCGCCTCTGGGTGAAGTGACAGCGTTCCTCACCATCGACTGCGAGATCGCAAAGGAGCTCAAGCAGCTCTTGGTAGAATCCAAACAGCCCGTGCCACTTGAGCTTGAGATGCCTGGCAAATTTGCTCAGCAACAGAGACAGCAACGATAGCACGAGTGAGTGTGAGTGAGAGACTGGCTGAGGCGTGGTGATCTGGACTCTCTTCTTAGCAAGGAACAACATCAATGACACTACTACTGCTACCAGACACCCTTGCTCTCCACTGTGCTCTATGCTTCGTACGCTCGGAATTTCTTGATAACACCCATGAGCTGGTCGCCCGCGAATCGTCCGAGACTGCCGCGTGCGACGCTCATCTCCGAGAAAGTGTGTACACTATCGACTAATGGTGACGGCTCGCTGGTGCTGTTGTTGCTGCTGTCGTTGGACGTGAGACACGCATATGCGTTCTTGACACGCGCGATCGCAACGGGCACAGGCTCAAACGTGTGGTCACCGTACTTCACAGGTGTCGTATGGTCGCCCGTGACGACAATCGTGACTTCTTGGTCGCCCCGGAGCTGTTCCTGGACGCCCTTGAGGATGTGCGCGATCATCTCATCCGCTTTTTCGATGAAATGGATCTTCTTGGCAACATCGCGGTCGTGACCCGCATCGTCGACCGCCTTCACGTGCACAAACCCGAAATCGTATTCCCCCTCGCGCAGCAGATGCAGCGCAGTGTCGGCCTTGGAGATCAAGTTGGTGTGATAATCGCCCGTCGCGCCAGGTGCTTTGATGAGGTCGAAGCCCAGCGACATGCCCAGTCCCGCGATGATGCACGTTGGCGCAATCATGAACGGCTTCATGCCGTGGATCTCCTCAAAAGTCGGCACGTTGATGCGTTCGCCTGGACCGCGCAGCAGCACAATGTTCGCCGGCGGCTCGTTCTTGCGTTCGCGCTCGAGGTTGATCGGGTGGGTCGACAAGTGGTGGTGGAACATCGACGAGACTTCATTCAGCACCTTATGAAGGGGGGGCGAGAGATTTAGCGGTGGGATTTTCAGGATAATACATAATGGTAGAGAGAAAGAGAACAAACCTGACTCGAGTACTCGGCTTCTGGTGACGCGTCCATCGGCTTTGACGTCTGCAACGGAAGGCTGTAGATACAAGACAGTCCGGACAAAATTAGGATAATCAGGACAAGTCGGACGCCGTACGTGTACTAAGTAGTAACAACAATAACACGTACTCGTCCTTCAGTGGATCGGTTCCTGTGATCTTGTCGCAGAGCCCCGCGCCTTTGAACACGATGCCGCAGCGGTGCTCGGTCGCGTACTTGGTCGCGACGTGCACTTTCGGGAACTTTGGGATGTCGATGCCGTCCAAGAACGTGCAGAGCTCGATGCCCCAGGCCGGGAAGTTGCGGTCCACGCGCCGTCTCTCGACGATCAGCTCGCCCTTCTCGTTCTGCGACACACAAACACATGCACACGTAAGTTAGCCTCACTACTCCTATAATAATCGGCATACATGTGATGAGCACAACAGCAGAAGCAGAAGGACAACATGTGTCACGCACCTTCTTCGCAGTCGCAAAGTTGCATTTGAACGCGACGTCGCCCTTGTCCATCGGCAGCCCAGCGCCCATGGCTTCAAACGACCCGCGTCCTCGGTAGTGGCTGTTGCCAACACACACACACGCATTGGTTGCAGCACGACGTTAGTAAAACAAATCCCCTTCCTGGTCTATCGCGACTAATTAATAGATGCGATCGGTGTACATGACGGGGTCGTAGCCGAGGATCGACATGTGCGCTGTGTCGCTTCCGCACGCGAAGCCCGGCGCAACGGGGTCCAGCAGGCCCGTCAAGCCGCCACCTAACAGAAGACAAAGAGCCATTATGCCAGCATGTTAAACAAAGGAAAACGGAAATCCTCCCCACATCTTTCTCCCCTCTCCTCCGCAACAGAGCGGATACGTACGTGCGATGGCGTCCATGGCGGGCGTCTTCGCGGCCTCCAGCGTCGTCCTGTGGTCCAGCTCATGCAGCGACACATCCGCGAGCCCGTCGATGAGCACGAACACGACCGTCTGCTTCTTCGCGACCACCATGTTGACGCTCCTGATATGCTGGGATGCTTGGTTGCTTCTTTCAAAGTTCACCACTTTTCGGCAATGTGCACCATACTTTAAACACTCGACAAAGTACGCGACAGATATATACAATATGCGTATTTAATCACAAAATTGCGGATTTAAAGATCGACTAGATTTCAAGACGAGGCAAAAAGCGGACCGCCACGAGATTCTAATAATAACAATATTTGATCCGGTTAAAATTGGATTTGTGTGGCGCTATACGTCATATACATTACGTATACTTCCGCCACAGGTTTCCAAAATTTCTGCCGCAATGGCTCGAAAATATTGGAATCCCGTGGGATTCACCCGAGATAAAGAGGTTATAATTGAACCTATGAAGTGAGAATTCGTTTTAAAAAGGTTAAACTCATTTTCAGAAGTGGGTAAACTCATTTACAAAAAGGAGCAACTTTTGTCACTTCTACTCGTTATGTGCATTTCATCTTTTTGGCAAAATTGTGGTACAAAATGAGCTGTTTAGGCGACGACGATCTTTAACAACTCCTTTACCAAGCCGATCTTTGCCATTTTAAGGGGTGCGTTGTTGTTTTTAGAGAAGCATATCTCTCATCAGACGCTGATTTAGGCATATCCGATGTCCGTTTTGTCCGTGCCCCATCATCAGAACCACTCACAGTCTACACCTTCTCTGATACACTCCAGTTCCGCGACGCAACATTATAAAACGCTTGACAAACAAAGATCTCCCCGGATTGTCTGGTTTCCAACTTGCCATTCTGGACTATTTGAGCTAAATCGAGCGTTTTAGGGCGGATATAGTGGGTATGTCGTATCTTTGCTGTAAATGAGAAGATCTGGTCCTCCAAGAAACAACCCAGCTTCGCACCCACTGATCACACGTCACTTTCTTTTTTCACTCATTGCGATGAATGATACTGCTCTATTGCTACAATTTGATATTTCCCTGGAAATCAAAGTTGGTGCATATCAAAAGCAATGTAGAAAAACAATGGAAGTGTGCATGTGGACGCACAATGGGTTGCCGAATTTTGTATATCTGTGGGCAGTTGTAGACGGTCATGTGCAAAATAAATTGAAAAATAGTATGCATAGTGCTGTGTTCGTAAGATCTAACACAATTTTTACTGCAAGACGATGAAGCAAAGCGACTACCAGAAGGTGACGGCATCAAGCATGCACACAGTGTTTAGCGCCTCCTGGTCGAGCCACTGCAGAGCCCAAACGAATAGAGTCAACACTCACGACCCCTTCCAATTGGTGCAGATCGCGCGTGCTACACACGGCGGGCGTAACTCATTGCAGGGAATGCACCATACAACCAAGTCGCGGATCCGCAGCGCAAACCAAGCGGTTAGGGTGTTCGTAGCGCAGCACGAGGTTCCTGGTCAGCTTGGGGAGGTATCTCAGCAGTATTGGACCATTATACACACACGTCAACCTGACGACACCCCGTCTTTGTTCCCACCAACCGGATTTTTCGCCAAATGCAGGCTTTGGATGCACTCAGGCGAGATTCTCAGCAACAACCGAATCCGATTGGCTTAAATTCCGACCGACAGGGAGTCAATTCGATTTTCATTCGATCCGGCTTCGAGGAATTGGCGATTCAGTGACAACTCTTCAGATCTCTGTCTCAGACCTCCGTGCGGTGTCAGGATTATCTAACCCCAACCTGCTGGCGAACGGA